>JAQZBX010000248.1:0-91448 GCA_029593785.1 Cabassous unicinctus
AATAGCAGTGGTGACAATGAGCATCTTTGTCATAGTCCAGATTTTAAAAGGATAGAGTTCAGTCTTTCACTGTTGAGTATGATGTTAGTAAGGAGTTTCTCATGTATGCCCTTTACCATGATAAAGAATTTCCTTTTTTTTCCCTTATTTTCTAAGTGTTTTCATCAAGAAGAGGTACTGGATTTTGTTAGATGTCTTTGTAGTATCAATTGAGATGATCATGTGATTTTCCAATTGTTTTTAATATGTTGCATTGCATTATATGATTTGTTTATGTTGAATGATCCTTGCATAATTGGAATAAGTTCCACTTGATGATGTTGTATAATTCTTTTAATGTGTTGTTGGATTTAGTTTGTGTGTATTTTGTTGAGGATTTTTCATCTGTGTTCATAAGGTATATTGATCTGTACTTTTGTAATTTTCTTTCCTTTTGCTATCTTTTTTGTGGTTTTGTTATTTGGGTTATGTTGACCTCACAGAATGAGTTAAGGTATGTTCCCTCCTTAGCTGATGGCAGATTGATTACATTGGACTACTTCCATCAAGGAAGGGGCAGCTATTTGTTCAAACTGGAATATACACATACTTCAGATATAGATTTGCCTTCCCTGAATGCAATGGTTCTTCCAAAACTACCATCTGTGGACTTACTAAATATTTTATCCACTGTCATGGTATTTCACACAGCATTGTTTCTGATCAAGGAACCCACTTAAGAGCAAATGATTTGCAGGAATGGGCACTTGCTCATGGAATTCACTGGTTCTACCGTGTTCCCCATCATCTTGAAGCAGCTGGAATGATAGAATGGTGGAATGGCCTTTTGAAGACTCAGTAATGGCACCAGCTAGGTGGCAATACCTTGCAGGGCTGGGCAATGTTCTCCAGGAGGCTGTGTATGCTCTAAATTAGTGTCCACTCTATGGTGCTGTTTCTCCCACTGACCAAACCTGCATGAGTTGACACATAAGCCAGGATTCATGGGTCAGGAATCAAGGGGTGAAAATGGGAATGGCACCACTCACTATTACCTCCAGTGATTCACTAGGAAAATATTTGCTTCCTGTTCCTGCAACCTTAAGCTCTACTGGCCTACAGATCTTAGTTCCAAAAGGAGGAGTGCTTCCACCAGGGAACAAAACAATGATTCCATTAAACTGGAAATTAAGACTGCCACCTGTCCACTTTGGACTCCTCATGCCCCTGAATCAACAGGCAAAGAAGAGAATTACTGTACTAGCTGGGGTGATTGATTCTGACTATCAGGGGGAATTAGGACTGCACCTACACAATGGAGGTAAAGAAGAGTTTGCCTTGAATACAGGAGATCCCCTAAGGCATCTCTTAGTACTATCATGCCCTGTGATTACAGTCAATGGAATATTGCAACAACACAATCCAAGCAGGACTAACAATGGCCCAGAATCTTCAGAAATCAAAATTTGGGTCACCCCACCAGGCAGAAAACCACAGCCAGCTGAGATGCTTGCTGAGGGTAAAGTAAACATGGAATGGATAGTAGAAGAATGTTGTGATAAATAGGAACTTTGACCACATGACCAGTTACAGAAATGAGGAATGTAATGGTCATAAATATTTCTTCCTTCTTTTGTTACTAGCATATTTGTATATGTACATAAAATGAATATCTTTGTTTTTATCCCTATCCTTTCCCCTTATCGTATGACACAAGTTGTATTAGTTTTATGTCATAGTATTTAAGGATGTCAAGTTTAAGAGTGAATATTACCCAAGGACTTGCACCCCATTCTGTAGGGATTTAGTGTGTTTACAGTTTTGCACAGGACCGTTGAGTATTCTTTGGTGGAGAAAAATATCTGTCTGTTATTGCTTTTATTTAGATACTAAGTATGGTTTAAGGTGATGTGTATCGCTGCCAAGTTCACAAGGGATGGAATGTGATGGTTAGGCTTATGTGTCAACTCGTGCAGTTTGACCAAGCAACCACTGGGCTAATTGTAATACAAAGGCATTTCATGGACTTTAATCATCAGTGAGGTGATTGCATTAGATGGCTGGTTACATCTACAATCAATTGAGGAGATTGTCATCAGCAATGAATGATGGTTCATCCAATCAGCTGAAGTCCTTAAAAGGAGAAGTGATGTCATCATTCAGAGAGAGAATCCCAATCTCTTCTTCAGATAATCAGCTTCTCCTGGGGAATTCAGTAAGGACCTTCAGCCTGCCCTATGGAATTTGGAACTTGTGAATCCTCATGGTCGTGAAACAATTTTATAAAATTGCATATTATTTACAGGTATCCCCTGTTGGTTCTGTGTCCCTAGAGAACTCAGGCTAATACATTTGTTGTATCATTTTTATTTCTTCATTGCAGCCACCTTTTGTGTAGCATTGATCTTTTGTGGTATAACTGATTGATCCCTTTCTTATTTCCATTTCTCTATAGTTTTACAATACTTTCTTTGTGGTTAATCTGGGGTTTGTATTAGACAACCTAGCTCTCCAATGTACTAGTTTGAAAAGATAAAAACTTCAAAGGCATATGCATTCTCTGCTCCCATATCCCTCCATTCCCCCTTTTATGTTGTTTTGTCCTACATTACCTCTTTATATCTTGCATGTCTGTTATCTGGGAAAATTATTTCTTATTCAATAGTATTCTAACTCTTCTAGGAATAAAAGCTTAGACTTATGTATTAAGGATACAGTACTATTGGGTTTTGCATTTATCTATTTAGTTATATTTACTGACGATCTTCCCTTCCTCACTCTGCTTCAAGTCACTGTCACCTGTTTTTTAATTTCAAGTTGAAAAACTCCCTTTAGCAAATCTAGTAGGGCAGGCCTTTTGGTGATGAATTATCTCAGTTTCTGTTTATCTGGGAATGTTTTTGCCAGGTGAATAATTTTTGGCTGGCAATGCTTCTCTTTTAGTATATTAAATATATCATACACCTGCCTTCTCCCCTCCATAGTTTCTGATGAGAAATCAGCATTCATTCTAATTGAGGATTCCTTTTATGTGATGACTTGCTTTTCTCTTGCTGCTTTCAAAATTCTATCTTTTATCTTTTAATGATAAAATCTTTGTCATTTACCATTTTGATTAGTATATGTCTTGGAGTAGACTTATTAGAGTTTATCCTGTTTGGAGTACACTTGACTTCTTAATCATGAATATTTATGTCTTTTGCAAGATTTTAGAGCCATTATTTCTTTAAATATTCTTTCTGTCCCTTTTCCTTTCTCTTTTTCTGGGACTCCCATGATGCATATGTTGGTACATTTCATGCTTTCACACAGGTTCCTTAATATCTGCTTTTTTTTCCTATTGTTTTCTCTAACTGTTCTGACTGCATTATTTTCATTGCCATGTCTTCTAGTTTGCTAATTCTTTGTTCTGCCTGTCCCAGTTTGCTGTTGTATGACTGTAGTGTATTTTCAATCTTCATTATTGTGTTTTTCATCCCCATAAACTCTGTTATTAAAAGAATTTCTGATTCTTTGTGTTCACCCATTGTCTTCTTAATATCCTTTAGCTCTCTATTCATATTTAGTTTATTTTCATTCTATATTCAACTACTTGAATTGTTTTAGGAGATTTGTTTGAACGTCTTTGGTTATTTGTTCCAAAGCCTGTGTTTTTTCTGAAGTTTAGATTGGTTCCTTTGAATGAGCCATGTGGTGGTTTGAAGCTGTATGTACACCACAAATTCATGTTATTAAATCTAATCCATCCTTTTGAGTGTAAACCCATTGTAAGTAGGAACTTTCTTTGAGGCTACTTCGGTTAAGGTGTGACCCACTTCATTCAGTATGGGATTCAATTTTATTACTAAAATTCCTTATAAATTGAATGAACATAGAAAGAGAAAGAGAAAGTCTTTGAGAAGAATACATCATCTTCACTGATGCCTTGATTTGAATATTTTCTTGGCCTCAAAACTTTAAGCTAATAAAATTGTTCAAGCTGAACCATTTCTTGTATTTGATTTAAGTAGCCTAGGATACTAAAACAAATTTTGGTACCAGGAGAGTGGAGTGCTACTATTGCAAATATTAAAAATGTGGAAAGGGTTTTGAAATTTGGTAAGGGGTAGAGCTTGGACGAACTGTTCAGTGCTTGATCTAAAAGGAAGATCTGGGGAGGATCAGTGGCAAGTTCTTTTGTCTGGTGGTTTGGACACCTGTGTACTATATGCAAAACTGGCAAAATTTTTGTGAGATCTGTATGAAAGAAACCACTGCTAGCCCAGAATAAAAGCAACAGAAAAGCGACCTATTGAAGAAAAAAATCACTTCAAGAGCTGAACCACGAAAGCTGAGTACTGGACTGAAGACATCTTCTTGGGCCAAGGGAGCAAATCTACCCATGTGTGTGGAAAGGGTAAGTTTGTTCCAGTAATAGGAAGGGGTGGGCCTTCCACCCTTTATTCAGGAAAAGTGTTGCCACTGCAAACTTCAGAGTGGGCATAGTATAATCCCTGGAGATTGTGGAGAGTCTGGCGCCATCCTGATGCTTAACAATGGTAGAACTTGGAGCCTACTTGCCATGTCAATGCTTCAAAAGGGTTGAACCTTCACTCCAGTGTTCAGGGAAAGCATGGCCACTACTCAAGCACTTTGAAGGGGTGGGGCTGCCCCTCCATTACACCAGGAGGACAAAATATCTTCAATAAATGACTCCTAGGCCTTGAAACCTAATGGAGTATTTCCCACAGGGTTTCAGAATTATCTTGGACCAATGACCCCTGTTTTTATTTAATTTCTTCCTACGGGAATAGGAATGTTTATCTTATACCTGTCCCTCCGTTGTATAGTGGAATTTGTTAACTTATTCTGTAGGTTCCACAGGTCCACAAATCTGTGCCCCAGGACAGACCATACTCATAACCAATTTTGATGAGATTTTGCATCTAGTATTGCTACTGAAATGACTTAAGGTTTTTGATGATGTTGTGATGGAATGAATATATTTTGTATGTAGGAAGAACATGTCTTTTGGGGATAAAGGGGTAGAATGTAGTGGTTTGAAGCTATATGTACTACAGAAAAATATGTTTTTAAATATAATACATTCCTGTGGGTATAAATTCATTGTAAGTATGATCTTTTGATGAGGCTACTTCAGTTAAGCTCTGACCCAACTCACACAGGATGGAACTTAATCCTATTAATGGAGTTCTTTGTAAACAGAATGAATACAGCGAGAGAGAAAGCCATGGAGAAAAGAAGCTGGAATCAGTGAATTTTGGAAGAGAATAGTGCAGCCATGTGCCTTGCCATGTGGCAGAAGAGCCTACAATCACCAGCAAGAAGTCTTTAGGAAGAAATCACCTCAATGATTCCTTGATTTGGACATTGTACCAACTTCAAAACTGTAAGCTAATAATTTCCCATTGTTCAAGTCAAACCATTTCATGGCATCTGCTTTAAGAAGCCTAGGAAACTAAACAAGCCATATCTTCCTATTTCTTAGCATGGTTTGTAATTTTTTACTGATGTCTGGACATCTGATTATTTTGATGAGCTAACTATGAAAGTCAGTTTCTCCTTTTTGCCTAGTGTTTTATTGTAAATTGGCTGTACATGAATGCTCCTCTTCAATGCTTGATCCAGCTTACACTGAAACTTTAGAGCAGCCCATGTTTAACTTTTCAGATTTTTTCTTGTCTTCTGCATCTGTAACTTTTCCTGTACATATGGTGCATGTTTTAAAATTGCCCTTTAATATGCAATTGTTTCACCTCCAAGAGATTTCCTATATGTGAAATAGTATAATAATATCTTAAATTAGACTATTATGAGTAAAAGATGCATATTATACAACCCAGAGTGACAATTACAAAATAAAAAGAAGTATAACATATACCATTAGTGAAGATAAAACAGAATCACAAGTATATTTAATCACAAGTATTGCAAGAAAAGAACAAAATTCGCAAAAAGAACAGATGGGAAAAATTTAAAACATGAAGTGCCAATAATTGTTTTAAATGTAAATGGCATAAACACGCTAATCAAAAGGCAGAGATGGTCGACTTATAGATTAAAACAAGAACCAATTATGTGCTATTGATAGGACATATATACAAAGACATAAAGAGAATAGAAGTTAATGGATGGAAAAAAATATATACCATGAAAACAGTAATCAGAGAAAACTGGGGTAGCTTTATAGATCACAGAAAAAATTGACTTCACAACAAGGAATATAATCAAGGATCTGTGATCAATTCATCAAGAAGAATAGCAATAGTAAATGTATATGTCCAAAATAACAGAGTTTTAAAATTCATGAGACAAAAACAGAAATGAAAGTAGAATTTAAAAATCCACCATAACAGCTGGAGGTGTCAAACTCCTCTCTCAATAATTGACAGAAACAGTAGACAAACCATAGAGAAGCCTTGAAAGATACATTCAACTCATTTCAATTAATTGATATTAAAAACCTTCAACTCAAAAACAGCAGAACACACATTATTTTCAAGTGCTTTTGAAACATTCACCAAAAAATACATTTCCTTGGGCATAAACCAAGCTTTTACAATTTAGAAAGAAATGAATTCATACAAAATATATTCTCTGGCCATAACATAATTCAACTATTTATAAATAACAAAAGTACATATGGAAATTCAGCTGCAAAAAAAAAACAAAACAAAAAACCTCACTTGTAAATAGCACAAGGGTCAAAGCATAAATCACAAGGCAAATTAGATGATATTTTGAGCAGAACAAAAATGAACATACAACATAACAAAATTTGTGGAATATAGTTAAAGCTAATTAAATTTAAAAGAAAACAGAAGGAAGTTTATAAAGATAAGATCAGAAATTAATGAAATATACAGGGAAAATATAGAAAAATAAATAAAACAAAATTTTTTTTAAAAGATCATGAAATTGATAAAAACCCTTCACAGACTAAGAAAAATGGAGAGAAGATACAGCTTAACAAGATCGGGAAGAAAGGAAAGGGCATCACTATATCTTACAAACATTAAGAGAAAAATAAAGAGAAAATGTAAAAAAAATTACGCTACCCTCAATGCTTGGATGAGATGGACGATTCTTTGAAAGACAAGAGTCACCAAAGTCCACTCAAGAATAAATGTATAACCCAAGTAGCCTAATATCCATTAAAGAAATTCAATATTTCCCCAAAATAAAACTTCAGACCAGATGGCTTCTGTGTTAGTCAGCCAAAGGGGTGCTAATGTGAAATACCAAAAATGGGTTGGTCTTTATAAAGGGTATTTATTTGGGGTAGAAGTCCACAGATACCAGGCCATAAAGCATTAAGTTTCTTCTCTCACCAAAGTCCATTGCCACTTGTTGGAGCAGGGTTCAGGCTTCTTGGGTTCCTCTCTTCCCGGGGCTATGTTTCTCTCTGGGCTTAGCTCCTCTGGTTCCTCCACAAGGTCAGCTGTAGACTATCAGGTGAATGGCTCACTTCTCTTCTCCTAGGGCCTTCTCTCCAACATCAAAACTCCAATATCAAAACTGCTTCTCAAAAACTGCTCCCTCTGTCCTTTGCCTTGCCTTTTATATTCAATTCCCCCACCCACCAAGGGGTGGGGTTCAACGCCCTACTGATGTGGCCCAGTCAACACCCTAATCATAACTTAATCATGCCCAGATTAACAGATCAGTTTACAAGCATGATCCAATTATATTTTTGAAATTCATAATTGCATCTTGCCAAATGGCCACAGCTTCCTAATAAATTCTGCCAAGCATTTGAGAAACAAATAATACCAATTATGAACACTCTTCTATAAAATGGAATAGGTAATGCTTTCCACCACATTTTATGAAACCACCTTATCCTGACACTATAAACAAAGACATTACAAGAAAAGAAAACTATAGACCAATATTCTTTATGAACCTATGCTTAAAATTTTAAAACAATATTAACAAATCAAAACTCATAAAATGTAAAAGCAACAATGCATTAGTGTGTCCATCGGGGAATGCAAGTATGTTTCAACACTTGAAAATCAATCAATACAATTCACCAATGACCATAAATTGCAATAGACTATAAAAACATGTGATCAACATGTGATCATTTCCATAGATGCATAAAAAGCATTTGATAAAATAAAATACATTCATGTTAAAAATTCTCAGCAAATTCAGAGCTTCCTCAAACTAATAAAGATCACCCACGAAACCCAAATTAAATATTGCACTTAATGGTAAAAATTGGAATGCCTTGCCCTATGACAGGATACAAGCTTGGGATATCTTACTGTTTCTCTTCAACCTTATATTCAATTAAGAAAGAAAATTCAATGCAAGGTATATGGATAAGAAAGGAAGAAATATAATTATCCTTATTTGAAGACAACATAATCATGTTCACTGAAAATCCTAAGAAATCTGTGAAAAAACTACTTGAACCAATGTATGAGTTTAGCAAGATCTCAAGATAAATGTCAACATATAAAAATCAATTGCATTTAGATACTGGCAAATAAAATATGCAATCTAAAATTTTAAAAACAATATATTTAAAACTTTTGTTCCATCAAAATAATGAACTATTTAGGGACAAATTTAACAAAATATATGTAAGACCTGTACACTGAAAACTGTAAAATATTATTGAGGGAAATCAAATAAATTACAAAATTGACTCTTATTTTTGGATTGGAAGACACAATATTATTAAGACTATTAAGATGTTAGTTCTCCTCATATTAAACATTCAATTTCAACCAAAATTTTAGCAGCCTGTTTTTGTATTAATTGGCAAGCTGATTTTAAAGTTTATATTAAAAAAGCAAAAAAAATATAGAATAGTCAAAACAATTTTGTAAAAGAGTACAATTGAAGGACTCATATTACCTGATGTCAGCAATTACTATAAAGCTGTGGTCATCAACAAATTTTTAAAAATTGGAGTCTGAAATTTATATTTATATATCTCTACACTAATAAGACCAAATTTATATCTATTTATCTATATCTTTATACACCAATGGAATATCCACACATATATGGTGCCAAGTTAATTAAATGATGAAAAGATATTCTGTTAGCATGGTACTGGACAATTGGACATTCTCATGCAAAAATATTAGCCTTCATCTTTATCTAATATCATATTCAAAATTTGATTCAAAAAGGATCACAGGATAAATTTAAGTCTGAAAACTAAAAATTGTATGAAACAAAAGAGAAAATATTTGTTATATAAAAATATTTTTATATATGATATAAAAAGCACAAGCCATAAAAGAAAAAATAATAAATTAGACTACAACAAATTTTTAAAATTCTGCAAAGGGAATGTGGGAATCTTTCAGGTGATGGAAATCTTGTATATCTTGATTATGCTTGATTTACCTGACTGTACTGGTTTGTCAAAACACATCAAACTGTATACTTAAAAGGAGTAAAATTTAAGTTATATGAATTATCCTCAATATCTTGACTAAAAAAAGATCCATCATGTTGCTATGTGTATCTCTAATTCCTATTTTGAATCACTGAAATATTCACCATGGTGTACATTTACTGTACTTTCCTACATACTTTCTGAGTGATGGTAATTCAAATCACCTCCATCTTTTGACCACTATATACATTTTGGCAAGAACACCCTCACATATATGTGTGATAATTTGTATAGAATATCAGAAGATATATGGAACACACACCTGGGAGAAAACTTCTGAGTCATAAGATACATGTAATTAATTTGCCTAAATATGACCAATTTGTTCTCCCAAATAACTGCACCTGCCTGCCTTTAGTCCTTCTGTCTATTTGGGAGGCTATAAAAGACTCTTTCTTCCTTGAAAACTATCAACCTCTGTCTTAGGTGACATCCCAGGCCTTTAACCTCACTAGCTACCCAAGACCTTTACATGCATGGATTTTTTATTTCTGATTGTTGCTAGTCTGTTTGGTCCATAATCATTGTTTTTTATCACCTTCTCATAGTTACACTGATCTTTCTAAAACTAGCCTTCCCCAATAAAGTTGTGGTTCTTGCTGGTCTTTAAATTCTTTCATTATTTCCCTCTTTTTCCACTCAGGCTTTCTGGCTCTCAAAGAGATTGTCTTTTCAAATTCTGGTTTGGCTTCAATTTTTTTTCCTATGTCTTCTGACCCATGAGTCTCATTTTCAGAGGGAGAAAAATAAAATCCCACTTAGCTGCCCAGATTTTCAACCATCACTTATATCTTAATACTCATGCACTTATCTCAACTCTAATCACTTCTCTGTCACATTTGCAAAGATTAACTGAATGATGAACATCTAAAAAGTCTGCAGGTATTTGAATATTCAGTTGGGAGATTTTGACTCAAATTGTTACATGAACAAAATTTAAGACATTTGCATTTTTAAAATTTGTATTTACAGAAGTAATCATATTTTCTACAATATAGCACATATATTTATATATATATGTCTAAATATATGTATATATATTTATATATATGCCTTTCTAAATGAAGTATTTATCAAACTAATCATAGGTTATCCTGGCTGCCTTATCTATATGTTTATTTAGTTTCCCGCATTGTGTGTCACAAGCACAGTGTCAAATTTTTTTGCTTTTCTGTGATTAAGCACAAAGGAGTAATTAGGGTATTTATAAATGCCATAAAATCATAAGCTCATTTAGGGATTTTTATGGAGACATCCCTATAGAACAGCTATTTTTATGACTGGGGAAAGAAAATTTCAGTGTTCTGAATTACATCTTAATGAAATGAATGCAAACCAACCTATCTTAATTCATTTTATGAATCTGATTTCACATGGTTGTGTGAATTAGAAATTCACTTATGATTATTCTACTTCTAATAAATAATTAATATAAAAAGTAGTCATTAAAATCTTAAGCACTGATCTGTAAAGAGTTAATACAATGAACTATTTCAGGTACCTTAGAAGAATTATTTGCTTCCAATAATACCTTATTATTTTACTATATCCTTTAAAAATATTTCTAAATTTAATAATATTTTACTCTTTTTTTATCTTTAACTTTAGTAGTGTACATCTGAGCAATTATCATAGAATAATTTATGAAGAGTTCTCTGCCTCTAACCCTGGGACAAACACAAAGTCTTATTTTTCTCCAGCATTGATTGTGTCCAGAATATATCAAACAATCAATTATTTGGCTAAAAAGCATAAACAATTCAATTTCATTTAGCTTTAGCTAAATCCTGTATGTTCTTTAATGTTCCTGACTGAAATTGTCCCAAATAATCCCAAACTCTCAAAAAGGAGAGGCAAAAGCAAATCCTGGGAGTCATTGCTTAATGACATGTTCACCAAAATGCGATGTAGCCAGGAGACAAACTTTGACTGTGTAGAGATTCTTAACTAATTGTTCAAAGTGAGGACTCTAAGCACAGCTATGTCTTAGACACCTCCTCCTCCTCCACTTTAGCCATTGCTGAGCCAGTCTGTGGGTGCAGAAGTAATCTGACAGCACTGTGCCAAGCTTCACCAGGTATCTCTCACCTTCTTACCTGGGATTCCTCTGTCATCATCCCAGGGGGGCACCTTCAGGAATCTGCTCAGCCTGTGTGAACTTGAAAGTATTCACCAAGATGATAAAGCAAAACCATGAAGAGAGTGGAATACCCTATCAAAGGTGATATGTACAATGTACACTGTACACTAAGATACCCACAGGACTTGGAAGTTCATTGAATAATTTTTTTGTATTTCCTTAGTATAAAAAAGAATGAGCAGATAGGCAAAATTTTTCTCAGATGCTGTGTAATCACCTATGGTCTAAAAAGTTGGCATTTACCTCCCTACATGTTTTATGTTTGCCAAATGGTTTCTCAAAAGGAAAACAAAACAAAGCATCAACCTAATTGGAAGAATGAAGTACTATCAGGACATTCTCACCAAGAACTTCTCATCTTAATGTGGACACATATGCACAAAATTATTTATTTATTTACTTAATAGTTGCTAGTTTACTGTCCGAATAATGAAACAAAAATCTTTTTTTCTTAGCACCAGAGACATCTCATTAATGGAAATTAGCACCTGACTCTTATTAACAGTCCCATATTATATCAAGCAAATAAAAATTATCAGGCTCTGTTTTTTTCAATACTAGGATAGTCCCCAAAGAAGTTCATCAGTTTCAGTTCTCCCAAGAATTATTCATAGAATATATCTAAGTCAAATACATATATACAAACACATGCATACATACACCCTCAAGCTTTAATTCTATTCTTCCGATTGCCTTCTCTATTTTGATAATGAAAGACATTAGTCAATAGATGTCAAAGAGCCATGCACTTGGGCTTTGGTTTCGGCAGGGAAAAGGAAGCTGACCAAATATTCTGAAAGGCTTTCCTACTACAATGTTATTAACATCTGACTAAAACATACATTGAAAAATATTCCTGGGTGCACAACAAGTAAGGACATTCTTGAATGGTAAACGAACAAAAACTATGAATTTTATCTGAGGAAGTCAGCTTTGGATGGTATGTGATCGCCATGGAGACCAAGACCTACCTATAGCAATGCTGAGATTAGGGTCTAGACTTTAAGACGACATGAAGTTGGGGAGACAGATTTAAGATGTCTGTATTAAGATGGAAACCCTGAGGAGGTTAAAGTGGTCCCAGGTTAATAACAGGTCTTGGGCCCCAGCAGAAACAAATTCCTCTCTAGAAGAAGCCACAGTATTCTCACAGTTTAAATTCAATCAAATATAGCCAATAATAAAAAATAATTACAGAACACACACCGAGAAAATAAGATAACAAGAAAGAGAGTCAGCAGAAAGTAAAAGATAACAATTTTAGATCTCCAAAGACTTCATATAATGAAATTACCAGACATCAATTAGAACATAATATAAAATGTTCAAGAGAAAAAGATGACAGTGTTCTTTAAGTGAAAAACCAATAAGAAGCTATCACAATTACAAGACTGATTTGGAAAAGAACCAAGTAAAGTTCTAGAATGAAAATTTGTATTTGTAATTGATGTGTAAGTAACAAAATAGTTTTAATAGGTTTTAAAGTAGAAGATAGCTCAGAGATCCAAGGAAATAAAATGTATTAAAGAAAATTTGAGTAGTAAGGGATAAATGAGAAGGTTTGTCTTCTAATTGGAGTCTCAGAAGGATAGAGTAGAGAAATTGGATGAAATTAATGCTCCCTATGGAAAAATGTATGCCACTTTATTGAAAAATATTTAATGATTTAAATAAATGGAGAGATATGCCATATTCATGGACCAGAATGGTAAATATCTATATTAAATATGTTATGTTAAATATCAACCAGTCTATGATCTAAAATTTATTTCTTGATGTGGATCAAAATAAAAGCTTGGACAATATTTTAGAGAAATGGAATTCTTGCCCACACATACCAGGAAAGATGTAATGTTTACAGGATTTTTCATAGCAATAAATCTAGAAACAACACATTGATAAGAATATGGAAAATTAATTATACAAGAGTCACAGTGGAACATTATGAAAGAATGGGAGGAATGAATTGCAACTAATAAAACAACGTAGATCACATAATATTTGATATTTTTTAAAGCTCAAAAACAAACTCAGAAACATATTATTTCCCACTTAAATATGTGGTAGTACTATTTCAAATAAGAAAAAAAAAAAAAGGTAAGTACTAATTCAGGATAGTGGTTAGATCTGATAGGGAAAAAGGATGTGGAGTTAAGAAAAGACAAATAGAATCAATGCCATGTGGAATGTAATAATTGACTTTCCTTCTGACCATCTTGAATCATCATGCTCAGAAGGTTCTGGTAAATGGACAAAGAAGTACAAAGCACATTACAGAAACAATCCCAACTAAAGGTGTTAAAGTAAACATTGAATAGTCAGTGTCTTTGGGTGATATTCCCTTCAGGTTACTTTGTCTGAGTAATCCTACTGGTTCCACATTTTAGTTAACCGGCATGGTCCCCAAGGGCACTTGAGGTCTTAAAACCACGGATAGCAACCTTTAAAATGTTTGATGCTAGGCCGCTGATCGTATTTTCTGTCATAGGCAAACAAAAAAGTGCTATCTGTGGGGAGTAGGATTTGGCAGATGGATGTAGAAAGGGGGAAGGGTGCTCCAGGAAGATAAAATAGCATGAATAAGGATTCTTGATCCCTCACAGTCCAAACTGTTTATTATTTATCTAGTATGTTTCCTGGCTGTATCTCCTATAGCATCACATGAAGTACAGCGCCAGATCCCTGGCAACATGATCACATAGCTGAAGTGTCCATGGTGCCCTTTTATCCGCTTTTGGCAGCCCCTTCCTAATCTCTGATGCTACATTTACCCAGCTCTCCTGGAGCTTGTGGTTTTCATTCCTATCCCATCCTGGGCAGCCTGAAGCTCATCCAGGTTTATTCTGCACCTATCACCTAAAATGTCAAAATCATCTTTCTCTTCCTTCATCTTTCCACTAAGCCAGCAAAAATAATTAATTCAACAGTTAATGGTGACCAATACAATATATCTCTAGGCTTTCAGTACAATTATACTCAGCTAGATATTTAAAGATTAGTAATTGAATTATTTGACTAAAGTAAAGTACCCTAAGTTGTGAATGACTCATCTATTATTGAATAATTCTTTCAAAGGCTTTGCATAAGACTTTTGGTAAATTACAGAGGAGTGATGTTTTTGTGAATGCCCCTTTGAGAAGCAGCAGGCAAAATTGCAACATTTATTATTAAAATAATAAAACATTAACTATGCTTTTCTTGTATTTGCATAATTATATTGATTATACAAACGCTTCAAACAATATTAGTATTACAATAAGAGAGTATACAATATACAATAGTCATACCTGCATATTTAGTATTTTTTTAATTTAGTAGATTCTAGTCTCAATTCATGCTTTGCCAATATGTAGATCAATAGGTAGAGAAAGATTTAACTGTCTTGGCCTTGATTTTGTATTTGGTACTTTTTTTCCTTTTGTTTTCCATCATTAAAGAGAATGCAGTAAAACAGAGTTTGAGTGGATTTAGACTAGACTACATTCTGCCACTTATAAATTGTGGGTTGTTTGCTTAAATTATTTAGGACTCAGGTTTGTCATTCATAAAACGAGAGTACTGTTAATAGTATCTACCTCAAAGGATTCTTGTGATGGTTGAAATAATATTTACAGAGGCCTTAGCAGGATACCTATCAAGAGCATGGCAAGCACTCAAAAGAAATGGCTTTTATTAATTGAGGAGACAAATAACAAATACAAGCAGTAAGGGACTTGCATTATTTTTTAATTTCCATGGTTTCTTTCTGTTTGATTAATCTGTAATTATAATCCTAATTTCATCTAGTTTCCAAAATCCTGTGCTTTAATCTCTCAGACACAGATATAAATATAAAATAGTAAATTAGATAAAATATATCATGTGACCCTTGAAAGATGATACTGGCGTTGATGATAAGATTTCAAGGTTTATATTTTAAAATGGAAATGTCACCAGTATAAATTCCTTCAGAATTATCCTGTTTTATTTTGGGCTGAGTTAAAATTCTAGTGGCCAGGATAAAATGCCTCCTCTAAGATGGGTAGGATGAGCTTTGTTCCTAAAAAGGCTTGAGCGACTTGGAAATAGGAACTGTGGCACATTAAGTCAGCTTAGCTTTAAAGCTTATGGAATGGATGTTTACTAATTTGGTCTTCAAAGTGTTCCAGAACTGTCATGCCATGAAGACATAATTGAGACATTTAATTGATATTTTAACAAAGTTCTATAACTCCATGCTCTGCTTTATGTAGACGTTTATGTAGAAGGGCTTGGTTTCCTTTTCTATTATATATGTTTCATGCAAAAATCATTTTATTACAAGTGTGGTTTTGGTTACTAAGGAGTGATATCGTTTTTTATTTGCTCTGGGAATAGAGGGAAGCTAGCCAAGTATATATCTGAGAAAGGAAAGCTCCCAGAGAGCAATTAAGGAAGGTCCATCAAGATTCTAAAATTCCTAGGGGAAGTTGGAGGGATACGAGGATGTTCAGAAGGAGTATTTTCTTTTTTTGAGTTGAAGGGGTATGCTTAGAGATATTTAAGATTCTAAAAGTGGAATCAGAGAAGAAACTTAGAAGGTGAAAACATGTCTCATTCATTATGTAAACAAAGGCAAGAGGAATTGAGGTCAATGGGCCAGAATTGGTGGACAGCCAAGATATTCAGGGCTTTGCTGAAATCCCCAGTTCCTTCATGCACAAATGTTTACTCACAGCTCCCTCTGCTACTTTGGACTCTGTGACATTAAGAAAATTTACATCCATATGCTGGAATGAAAATATGATTCTGTACATTTCCCTAAATGCTGCTCAACATAATCCCTTTTTGTTTACGGAGAGTTCATAAAGAAGTCAATACAGCACCATAATTTATTGAGATGTCATCTCCACAAACTTAGCTGGAGCCTGGGAAGACAATCTACAGCTTCTTTTTCCCTTTTTAAAGATGCATTGACCTCATGCAGGGAACACTTCAAGGAGTTTTGTTCGGGTAATCAATACATTTCTATATTTATAAGCCTAATCAGAGCCCATCTGCTTTTCTGCTAAAGCACTGCTCAATGAGAGAGTCACATAATCAAAATTATAAACTTTACTGCATTGATTTTTTTGTTCTACTTGTTACTCAGACCACAAAAATAATTAAATATTTTCCTTTTAATAAGTACAACTTGACACAAAATCATTTCCTTGGGAAATATTTCCCTAACGTCAGAACTATGGCATCTTATACTCCCAGTTCTGTCATGTCTCATTCTAATTATGAGACTTTAACAGGTCCAAGACTTGTTATGAAAGCTTTAGTCTAGAAACTTAACAGCTGTTCCCCAGGCCATATATAGAAAGCAAGTCAGCTGCCTTGAACTGACCTCCAAGGCACAGTCACACAGAGCCATATCTCCACCAGAGAGGCTCCAGACTCCCATTATAAATACCGCAGGGTCATCTATAAATATGTGCATTTCACCACGTTTCACCTGCTGTTGTTTTGCTGAGGCAAGGGCCTGCTGTGCTTATTCATGTAGTGGCAAGCACCTTTGAAATTTAAACCACATTTCTTTTATTTAGAGGTGAGGATAACAGAGCAAGGAATGTTTAACTGGCTCCATCAAGGTGTTGGGGTGAGTTTAGAAGATGAGAAATAAGGAGAACTAGCTTGGAAGAGATATAACAAAATGACATCCCACATTGCAGAAGGTGGGCCAGCCTTTTGAGATGTGGCTAATCATTTCCCCTCACTCTGGCACTCGTATATTTATTATGTGGTTTGTGGAGCAGGTGTATATGGGAATGTCGCCAGCTCATTTCTGTCTGCCACATCCACGTTGCCCCTGCTGCTGGGCATTCTTCTATATTAGGGCAGATTTTCAATTTAGGGAGATGAACAGGAAGTGAAGGCACCTAAATGTTTAGCATTTTTACTTTGTATTTGAATATGCTCTTGAGGTTAATTTAGGCCATGTGGTCTCTTCACTTGGCAATAAATGTGCCCTTTCTGTCTTTTAGGCTCGCAGAGCTATGGAATTTCTAAAGCACAGCCTGGAGTTCCACCTTGCTCTCTTAAACTCTCCAGAAGCACAAGTCAATCAGCATTCTGTTTACAATAACCAAATTTCAGTTTGCAGAAAATTAAGAGTAGATGTTGAAAACCAATATGGTAATTTTTATTTTTAATAGGAAAATTTAGTCATAAGTTTTTTTGTGAGTTCTTTTAAGCATTTTTGTCATTTTTGTAGGGACAGAGCTAAAACGGCAGTTGTTTCTATTTCTAAACTTACAAAGTTCTTTTCTGTATACTTTTCAAGTCAACATTTTTTTGCATCTTATGTTACACCAACATGTAAAACATTTATTTTAATAACACATTTAAAATGCATTTCCAATTGTAAATAAATAAATGTATGGTGATCATCACTAGAAACTAAAAATTAACTATAAACTTTCCAGATGCCAAAAATTTGTTTGGCTTTCTTTCTGGAGCATGTGTGGTTTTCCCAAAATCTTCTCCCTAAGTCAGTATCTGAGGACTGTACAACTGTGAAATAAGTGAATTCCAACAATAGCATGCCACAACAGTGAAATTTTAATAAATATAGTGAAAACTGTGATTATGAAGATATGTCTAAACCTTGCTAGCATAGACTTTGGAGCTAAATATGCAATATTATTGCTTTTAAATCTAAGGAAAATATCATCTCAAAGAGGAAGTCTTTTTATTGTAAGCATTGTTTTTAAGCTGCAGCATTGTCTGGGCATTCATGATGACAAAGAAAGCGGTGACCTCTAAGGTAGCCAGGAATCTGAAAGGTGACTTATGACACAGCATACATTTAGTTTCCTCTACAGTATTTTCACTATACAGAGCACTTGACTGGCCTATACTACAATAATTCCAACACCTCTAGCTCATTTCATGTAGAAAGAACTTTTACTCTTCCATATATCTTCAGCTTGATATCTATCCCTATAGCATATAGTTATTGTTCCCGTGCATCATATAAATTCCTGGAGCCAAGTTTACTTGCCTTCCATGTGAAGACATAATATTTGTTTCAACTTTTGTATGGCCCTTAGGTTTTAGACTCAGAAGAAATGTTGGGCTTAGAGAAATGGATCTGTGAATATTATATGAATTATTGGGAGTGGAAGTCCTATGAATTAACTAGTCCTCTTAAGGATAAAGCATTAAAAGGGAATAGAAAATGTCATATTGTTATATTGTGGAATTCTATGTGGAGTGTAAATAAATAGCTTATTTTCTTTTAACCATCCTGTGCATGGTGCATTTACCTTATAAATCCAAAATATCTTCATTACTCAAACTATTTTTAGGTGTTGTCAGTTTTTAGAGTTTTTTTTTTTTTTTAAAGAAAAGTCATCCATAATCCTGCTACTCATTATTTCCTGATAATGACCACTATTAATAACTTGGTGTGTCAAGTGCTGGAGATACACACACATACACGTACCAATGGAATTACATTGCACAATTTATTTTCTTATCTGTTTTTTCCCAGAAATAAAGCATAATTCCCATAAACACTAATAAGGTGTTAAATCTCATTTAATTGCTTTGTATTATTTTTATTTGACTACTCCTATATTAGAAGGATAAAGGCTAAGCTGTTTTAACAAAGAGAGTAAATACTATAGCAGATAAGATATAATAGAAATGTATTTCTCTTTCACATTAAAGGTCTGGCCTGCCCAGACTAGAAGTCCAGCTCTGCTCCGTAAGGCCATTCAGGGAACCAGGTTCCTTATATCTTTTTGCCCTATCCCTCCCTACAGTGATACATTGTCTTTATCTGCATGGTTAAATAGTCTCATCTACATTCCACATTTATTCTACATCACATCTATATTCAAATTCAAATGATGAAAAAAAAGAGGAAGTAGAATACAACCAATTTTATTTTAGGTGGAATAACCCAGAAATTGAAAACATCAATTTTGTTTATATACCATTGGCCTGTATTTAGTCACATTTGCACATTTAGCTGCAAGGTAGGCTGGAAAATGTAGTTTGTATATTTGTGGCCATGTGGTCATCAAAAACTAGTGGTGTAGGCTGTAAGGAGAGGGTTTTCTATTATTAGAATTAAAAAGGAGAGAATTGATAATGGAGGGGAGTTACAAACTCTTCCATAATTCCCCTGAATCATTTAAGTCAATTCCAATTTCTTTTACTATTAATAGTCATTCTAAAACTTGAATCTATAACTCTAATTATAACACTGATTATATACAAACCAAAATAGAAAATTTGAGATGATTTTCAAATAAAGAACACTTGTTTATAATAGAGAAAAAGAAAAAGAAATCCACCTTGAAATTAAATCTTTTTATTTAAATTTTTGTGCACGTCAATCATTTCTTAATTATTTCCTTAGGAAAAATTGTCAGAAGTTCAATTGCTATGCAAAGAGAATGCAATCTTAAGGCTTTTTGTATTTAATACCAAAATTTACTCTTAAAAAATGGGCTAATTTATACTCCAAATGAAAATGCCCTGGAATGTGTTTTTTTTTCAAACTTACTATAGAGCTTTATTGTGGCAAAATTTGTACACCATCGAAATCATCTATCGGTGTGTTTATCTCAAGGACGTTTAATAGATTTATGCAATTTTATGTAACCGTCATCACAATATTTTACTCTAAAAGATGCTTTAATACCCATTTGCAAGCAATCTCATCTCCCAACCTTAGACCCAGGCAAACACTGATCCGATTTACTTCTCTCAGAGATTTGTGTTTTCTTGAAATTTAATATAAATAGATATACAATACATAGTCTTTTGTGTCTGGCTTCTTTCACCTTTTTATAATATTTTTTAGGTTTATCTATGCTGTAGATGTATCAGTAGTTTGTTCATTTTTATTGCTGAATAACATTCTGTTCAGCAATAAGGAGTCATCATTGTATGCATATACAGCATTATGCTTATCATTTCACTGGTTGCTAGATATTTGGATTGTTACCAATATTTTGTGATTATGAATAATGCCACCATGGACATTTCTGTCTAAGTCTATGTATGAACATATATTTGCATTGTTTCTTTCAGTCTTGCTAGAAGATTTTTAATGTAGAGACTGTAATTTTAAGAAGAGATTGAGGTTATAGAAAAATTGAGCAGAATGTACAGAGAGTTTCCATATATCCTTTTGCCCCTCTCATGCAGTTTCCCCTATTATTAACATCTTGAATTGGTGTGGTACATTTTTTATAATTGATGAACCAATATTGTTACATTATTAAGTCTATAGTTTACAATTGAGTTCACTCGTTGTGTTTTACAGTTCTATGGGTTTTGATAAATCCATATGCTTGTATCTACCATTATAGTATCAGGTAGAATAGTTTCACTGCCCTAAATATCTCCTGTGTTCCACTTGATATCCTAAATATCCTGTGTTCCATCCTTCTTGCCCAACCCATCTCAAACTCCTGACAACAACTGAACTTTTTACCCTTTCTATAGAATTGCATTTGCCAGAACGTCATATAGTTGGAATCATAGAATATGTAGCCTTTTCAGACCAACTTCTTTCACTTAATGTTCCTCCATGCTGTTTCATAGATTGATAGCTCATGTTCTTTTATCACTGAATAATAGTCCATTGTATGGATATACAGTTGTTGATCCTGTCACCTATTGAAGAGTACCTTGGTTACTACCAATTTTTGGCAACTATGAATAAAGCTGCCATAAATGAAGGTTGTTCTTGTGTGGACATCAGTTTTCAACTCATTTTTTAAATACCTAGGAGTGTGATTAGTAGAGCATATGTTAAGAATGTGTTTAGATTCATAAAAACCTACAAAACAGTCTCCCAGAGAGTCTACAATTTTGCATTCACACCAGGAATGAGTTGAGAGAATGAGAATGAGAGTTCCTCTTGCCTGAGCCTTCACCAGCATTTGGTGTCAGCATTTGATTTGGAATTTAGCCATTCTAATTATGTGTGTAGTTCTGGGAGATTAGATTATATACCCCAATTTAGACATGCTCTTTATCTTCATCTCATTCCTTTTAGCGTGAACCCACAGTAAATAGGACTTCTTGAAGATGTTATTTCTAGTTATGGTGTGATCCAACTGAATAAGAGTGGGCCTTAATCTGGATTACTGGAAGCTTTATAAAGAGTCAGAAGCAGGAGGTCAGTGAAAACCCAGTAGAGCAGAAGGAAGTTGAGAACATCACCATGTGATAGGAGAGATGCAAGCAAAGGAACCCCCAGGATACAGAAAGCCAGCAACAGAAGGTACAAACTTTGGGGAGAAAGCATTACCTTGCTGATGCCTTGATTTTGGACTTCTGCTAGCTACAAAAATGTGAGTCAATAAAACACCATTGTTAAGCCAATCCATTGTGTGGTATCTGTGACAGAAGCTCAGGAAAACTAAGACAGTAGTGGTTTCGCATTCTTTTAATTTGCAATTCCTTAGTCATATGCTTCATTGCCATTCATGTATCATTCTGGGTGAGGTGTTTATTCAGATTTTTTGTCTATTTTTTAACTTGTTTTTTAAAATTTCATCTTTGTTGGATTATTTATTTATTTATTTTTTAAAGAAACTTTAGATTACATAAATGTTACATAAAAAATATTAGGGATTCCCATATGCCTCACTCCCTCCCCCACCCACACTTTCCCACATTAACAACAATCTTCATTAGTGTGGTACATTTGTTACAATTGATGAACACATATTGAAGCATTGCCAGTAACCGTGGATTATAGTTTATATTATAGTTTACATCCTGTCCCATGCAAATTTGTTAAGTTATGACAAAATATGTAATAGCTTGTGTTCATTATTGCAAAGTCATGAAGGGCAATTCAATGTCCCAAAAATGCCCCCATATTACACCTATTTTTCCCTCTCCTTCCCTTCAGAACCTCTGGTGGCCACTGCCTCCACATCAATGATAAAATTTCTTCCATTGCTAGAATAACAATAAATCTATAGTAGAATAATAGTAACTCTAGTTTAATCCATTGTTCATTCGCCAATCTTGAAGATTTGGGGATGGTGATGTCCACCCTGTTTCTGCAAGGGGGCTTAGATCCCATGGTGCTGATGGATGGAACTATCTTGCTTGCATTTGTAGATATTCTCTGTTTTTTGGGATGGGTGTTGGCCATCATCATCTTTTTCTTAGTTGTCCTGGACAAGTCCAATGAACTGGAAAGTAGGTGTTGCAACTCTTGCTGAGATTCAGGGCTCAACCAGCATAAGAACAGATGGAAAATTTAAGTCTCTTGGACATATACTGAATGAGAATAGTGCTGGTTATAGGTTCAAATAAAAGGGACAGAAGAGTCATGTGTAAGGAAATAATAAATGAGTCTAACTGTGTTATGTTGGGAAGCATATATTCCAAAGTAAGGCCCACAGATAGGGTGCCAAATTCCTGAGATTGTCTGCCTTGCCTATAGTGTCTAGATGTCTCTAGAGCCCTCAGGAGCCCAACAATTTGAGGCACTGTTTATTGTGGCAGTCAATGAGATCCTGCTGTGACTTGCATAAGTGTAACCTCCTCTGGAGTGATCTCCAGACTCGCTTTGAAGTTTCTTAGCCATATAAACTCATTTGCCTTTACCCTTTCCCACTTTTGGCCAAGGTCTTTTCACAGATGCATTGCTATTGGCATTTGGTAACAATCCCTTGGTGTTAGGGAGGCTCATTCCCGGGAGTCATGTCCCATGCCAGGGGGAAGGTAGTACATTCATATGCATAATTAGGCTTAGAGAGAGGCCACATTTGAGCAACAAGGAGGCTTTCAGGAGGTAACTCTTAGGCAATATATAATACTAGGCTAACTTTCAATTTCCTGAGAAAAGGTTCATAAATGTAACCATCAATATCAAGGGCCTGGCATAATGGTCTGTCTTTCTTTGCTAAGCACTGCCCATGTACACAGGGGATTCTTGCCACTCTATTAGAAAATGTAGCAGGATTTCCCAGGATGGAAATTCAATATTCTTTGGTTATTGTGTGGGTTTCCACTCACCAAGACAAGTGTCAGAAATAAATGGTAGGTCTGTAAGCTCTTCAAGGCTGAGTATTGCAAGCATTTAAGATCACCACTACTTCAGCATTATTCTGTATAGTGTTTTGCTTATAAAAGACTCTCAACAAATAAGTGTTGAATGAAGAAAGGAGTTTCCTCTTTACCATACAGATATTGAAGAGCTCCTGATGAATTTCAAACATATTAATGCTTTGGAGAGGTTATTTTGCTTTCTATGTGAAGAATGGACTGAAGAAAGTAGGCAAGACTGAATATAGGAGGACAAAATATTATTGTGGATTGCTTTTCTAGAGCTGAGGAATGTAGCAATTGCTTTTTATGTATTATACCTTTTAATAATCACAACTTTGTGAAGTAAAGCCTATCATTAGCTTCATTATTTGAAACTCAGACCAGTTAAGCAAACTGCACATGACCACACAGTATGTAAGTAATGGAGCCTGGAATTCTGTTTCTAGATATTATATGCCTAATTACCAGGTCAGGTCTATTATAACATTTACCTAGATTAAGGTAGCTCTTCTTGGGACTTGGGGGAGAGGGGAGAGTAGGAAATGACAGCTAGAAGAAGAAAATTCCAGGTAAAGAGAAGAACAACAAAACCCAAACTCTGTAAGGCAACATGGTACATTCAAGATTCAAGAAATTGAACTGGCTAATTTGGGAGCCCACAAAGTATCACAAGACTAAAGCAGGATCAGGCTGGAGAGGTAGACAGAAGCCAAGCCTATGAGGCATGGTCAAGAGTTTGATTCTTCATTACAAAAGGAATGGAAACCAATTAAATGGTATTAAGAAGAACAGTGTAATAACCAAAACTTTAGATTAATAAGAACATTATGAATGAAAATAAGTAAAAGGATTTGGGGAGAGAAGGGGAAATTGGTTCAACTGTCTGTATGAAGATCACTTAGGAATTTAGGAAACTGTTCCATTTATCTAGGTAAAGGATGATGATGTCCTAGACAATTTTAGTGGTAGTGTAGTTGGAGAGCAGTAGATAAATTTGAAAATATTTAGAGGGGATAGTTAGATGCCAAAGTGAATGTACAGGTGGTTCTAATGAGAAGTAAAGGATAGATTTAGATAAATATAATACATATCACAGAGAGAAGAACCAATTCTATTCTTTTTGAATGGATGTTATGGCAGAAAATTGTTAAAGTTTTGTTGGTTTTTATTTGTAGTAGATGGAGGTTAGGTCATCTGTGGAGAGTAAAGGGAGGTGAGGATCATCATAAATCAGAAGAGCGAAGAACGGGGTAGAACTGTCTAACAGACATTGTTTGAAGCACACAAAACCTACCTCATAATGATGAGGAAAGTAACAAACTGGGCATATCTTACAGAATAAGCATTTTATATGCTGTTCTTTAAGTAAGATTCAGTATCATAAATTTTTCATTTTTGTACTAAATATCAATTAATAAGATCATAGTAAAAATTCCAACAGGACTTGATTTTAGATCCAGGAAAAACAGATTCAAATTCATATGGAAAAACAAATATAAAAAATTGGAGAAAGAAAATAACAGATTTTAAAACATTAAATGCAAATATTCTCGTTGACCTGA
The DNA here is from genome assembly GCA_029593785.1 of Cabassous unicinctus. Classification (NCBI taxonomy): domain Eukaryota; kingdom Metazoa; phylum Chordata; class Mammalia; order Cingulata; family Chlamyphoridae; genus Cabassous; species Cabassous unicinctus. Next base: position 25,145 of record JAQZBX010000248.1, read on the forward strand.
TTTTGTGATAATCAGGGTAGGCTAAATATTCGCTATATTAGAAACCATGCATGTGTCCCCAGACCTAGTTTTTCTCCCTAGGTCTGGATTTTGGAATGCTGGTGATAAACTAAGCCTGATTTATTATATGACCATTCTGTATGGGCAAACACTGTAACTTTGGGTATCTTTGGTCAACCTTAAGAGATATAGCAGGGGGACAGATGTGCTCTGGTAGTTGGGCATCTGTCTCCCATATGGAGGGACCTGGCTTCAACCCCGGGACCTCCCAGGAAAAATTAAAAAAGAAAAATATAGACGGTGTGTGGGCTACCTTGCGTGGGTTTGTTGCCAGGCCCCGTAAATGGATGTGCCACCAGGCCCCACAAGCAGGTGAGTTGTCAGGCCCTGCGAGCCACACAGCAAGATGATGATGTAACAGGAGAGTGACACAAGGGAGGGCCAAGACAAGACCCACCAAAAAACCAGGAATTAAGGTGGCACAGGTGGTAGGATGCCTCTCTTCCACATCAGAGTTTCTGAGGATCGAATCCCAGTGAAGACAGGAGGAGAAGGATGAGAAAAGAGGGTAGGAAACAGACACAGAAAGTTGTCCAGTGAATGGACACAGAAACGGCAAAAACGGGGAACGGGGGTAAAAATGGATAAAAGTAAATAAATAAATCCTTAAAAAAATGTGTAGGGGAGGAAGATATGAACTATAGTTAGTAGTAATACTTTGGCGATGCTCTTTCATGATTTGTTAATAAATGTCTCACAACAATGCAGCGTGTTTGGGGGGGTGGGGTGATGTGTGGGAGCCTTGTATGATGTTATGCCTGTTTGTTTTGTAAGTTCACAATGTTTTCTGAACACTTATAGTTTATGTATGTTAATGTATGAATGCTATACTTCAATAAATTGTTTTAAAAAAACATATTAAAAAGCAATGGTAAATGAAGCCTGAATGGAAACAATAAACGGAGAGTACATGAGAGCATATATATGTATAAATATATGAATTTATTACATGATAAATGTGAGTTTGGAAATATATGTTGAAATGATTTTTCAAAAATGATTTTATAATAGATAAATGCTCATATGGAGCAAAATGTTGGATCATTCTATTATGCCTTATACTGAAATAAATTATAAATGGATGACAAAAATAAATGTAAAAAAAACCATATGTGTACTAAAAGTAAGGGAAATTTAAAATATATTGAGGAATGGATGAATTTCTTAGTATGTAAAAAAAAAAGAGAAACCATAAAAGTCTGATGAATTTAACCATAGTAAACTTAAAAATAGCTGAGTGATAAAACCATAAACTATGTCAAAATAAAACAATAAATTGAGAAAAAGTATTGTCACACATACCACAGTTGAAGGCTAATTTTCATGATATACAGAAAGTTATTTCAAAATAATACCCCCTAAACAAAACATTGCAGAAAGATGGATTAAAGATGTTTAAGAGGTTTGCTTAAAAGAAAACACAAATGGTCCTCAAACATATGAAAAGTACTTAACTCCACTCAAGTAAGACAGAAGAGAAATGCAATTAAAATTACAATTATATTGCAATTTTACCTACTAGATTGTGTGGGAAATTAGGAAAAATGGAAATTTTAATCTATTAATGGAGGGAATATAACTTGGCACAATTTCAATTAAGGGAAATTTGGCAATATGAATATTTTAAATAAATAATAATTAAATTAGTTTAATTCTAAAAGTAAATTGTTATGTCTGAATACACATATACACATATGGATACATACACATCTGAATATATATAAACACACAAAAATATGTTCATTGTGGCATTTTTGTAATAGGAGAACACAGGAAACAAGCCATTTGCCCATCATCAGGTGACTGGCTGGATAAATCATGATATAGTCACACACTGTAATACTAAAAGGCTACCTTGAAAGTGAGACAGATATAGAAAAAGCCCCAAGCAGTTTTTAAGTGAAAATCATCTTCTATATATTGTGTTCCCATTTGTGAAAAAAATTTCCTCCATTCTTATCATCTATATATAATAGCTAGCTAGCTATTCATCCACCTATCTATCTTGATAAATGAATGGAAAATCTCTGAAAGAAAACACAAGGAACTGCCAAGTGTGTTTACTCCCAGGTAGGGAAAATGAGTGCTGGAAGCATTTAAGTGAAAGATAGAGTATTGTTGATTTTTTTTCTTTTTTTGCTCTTTGTTTTGTTTTTCATTATAAATATTATTCTATTTGTTTTTGCCAACATTCAAAGTGGATTGTGTTCTCTAGGTGACTTTTTCTTTAATTAACTAATTCCCAACTCCAATACGTAAAATGTAAAATATTTGGCTGAAAAACTTTTGCACTTAGCATGGTATTTGGCTTCCAGTGAGGCAGCATAATTTACGGTAAAGAGCACAGACTTTTGAATAATGTTGCTTTGGTCAAGGTCCCTGCAGAAAACAGATGGTGCAATAAAATTAGAATAATTTAAGAAGAGTCTACTAAAGAGACTATTTGTAAAGATGTTGGCAAGGTGTTAGGAAACCATAGGTGACTGTGTAGTACTCTATACCTGGAAATAATGGGGCTTACTGACCAACTCTGATCCTAAAATGACAAGAGGAGAACGTGGTTATCAGAATATGGAGAAGGGGAAGAACTGTCTAGAGAGGCCCCTACCTTAGGAGCTGAGACTACATATCAAAAAGCTCAGCCAGACTAGAGCAACCCTGTAGAGAGAGGGATAGGGGAATAAACATTTCACTGCCCTCCTTCGTTTAGATCTACAGTTGTTCTCCATGGGCTAACAGAGGGCAAAGGGATCCATGATATAGTCACTTCCCTTGACATCAAGAAAGTCTGAAAAAGAAGGAGAGTATATCTGGAGGGATAAATGGATGATAATCTGCACAAAAGTAAAACTAGTTTTGACTCCACACCTTACAAGTTATCAGCTTTGTGACCTCCAGTAAGTCAATTTTCTGAGACTTAGATTTTTCATATTGTATCAGTTAGGGTCCAGGAATTCGAACAAAGAAATTTGATATTAAGGATTATTAAATCAGTAAAATTCAGTTAACTACTAAAAAGAGTAGAAGAGGATTCTAAGGTGTACAGAAGTAGTAAAATCAGGCAGCACCTACTAGATCTAGGGTTGAGGGAGAGTGAACCATGAAGGAAATAAAAAGATCTAAGAACTCCTGCTCCACAGTTTTGTGATTCAGACCTCTTTATAAAGGGTGAAAAGTTATGGCTACCACAGGAACAAGCAGCCTGACTGTAGCAAAGAAATATTCCAGAGGACAGGGGCCAGAGCTGGCCCAGCAGAGCAGATGAAGTGAGCATTTCTATTCACTGACTCCCCCATCAAAAACAAACAAACAAACAAACAAACGAGAAAACTCCTGCTTCAGCCTTGCTAAGTCCCTCCCACACCCTCCACGGATCTGGCCTAACATTAAGCAGTTGGAAGAAGAGAAATGTCTACAGGGCCCAGCAACTGTATCAAAAGCATGGCAAAAGTGTGGATTTAAATTTGAGAGGTAACTATTTGATAACCGGCACATGTGTAAATTGAGAATAACAACAATAATTTTAATTGCTATCATTTAATAAACAATTACTAGGCATTTTATAAACATTGTCTCTTTTATTTCTCACTACAGTCCTGTAATGTGCTTACTATCATTATAAACATTTTATGGATGGGAAAAATAAAGAAAAAAAATTAACACGACTCTTATAGTGCTACTGTGAAAATTCAGATATATTTTGCCAAATGTAATAGCAATACTTGCTGGAATATGCATCATGATAAATTAAATATGTAATTCTGTTTTTGCATATATGCATATGTATACAAATGACATTACCTGATTTCATATTTGTAGAATGTTCCTTATAAGTTTTTTTTTAAAAAATGCGTTTGTAATTTAGCATTACCTCTGCACCACAGTGGCAAAACCAAACAATCTCTACACGCAGGACCCACAAATAGGTCAATGTGAGTTGATGTGATAGAGGCCAAAAGGCAAAGTAAAGTAAAAGTGGCAATCAAAACTCCATATCCAGTAAATCGTCTTTCAAAAATGAAAGCAAAATAAAGACATATTCAAATAAATAAAGTTGATAGAATTTCTGACCTAAAGACATGTTATATAAGAAATGGAAAAGGTGTTCAGGCTAAAGGAAAATGATGCCAGATGAAAACTCAGATTCCCAAGAATGGAACAGCACAAATTATATTGTGTTGTTGTGATGTTTGGGGTTTATAAATACATATATATACATACACACACACACATACATATATACATATATATGCATATATCAGAAAACATTAGGGAGAAATGGCATATTATTGAAATTTTTATACATTTTAAGAGAAATGCAACAATATTAACTATAAGTAGAGTTATAAACAACTAATGTGTATTGTAAACCCTATGTAAGCAACTAATGTGTAATATTAAATAATTAAGCCTAAAGAATCAAAGGGTTACTAGTGTAGGGCATCAGGGGTAGGGGGCTTTGTGGGATAGGGCATACCTGGGGCATGCCTTTATGGAATATGGAAGTGTTCATCTTGTCATAGTGTGTTATCTCAGTGGGTGGAGACCCACACAATAAACAAGAAAATATTAAATTCCTATCCTGGGGAGATGGTCTATGTTCTCAATTAGAGGGGCAAGAACCTCTAGAGAACATAGGCAGAGCCTAATAAAAGAAAACAGACCAATATATCAAGCCCTCAATATTATTGCATGTAACAATGAATTTTATTCTTAAAAATTTGAAACCATTGACCATGGTTAGTAGCAATGCTTCAATATTTGTGCACCAATTGTAACAAATGTACCATCCACATGTAAAAAGTTATTAATAGGGGAGAGTGGGAGAGGGGGAGGATGTTGAGTATATGGAAATCTATATTTTCTATGTGACTTTTTTGTAATCTAAAGCTTCCTTGAAGATAAAGTGAAAAAAAAAATTAGACACTGGGGGAAAATATGGAAGAAATTGTCACTGTACATAAAATATAACAAATCTTATAGTGATGAAGGACACAATGAATAAAAATTTTCTTTTTGTTTTTCTTTTTTCTTTTTGTGTTTTATTTCTTACTAATTTTATTTGGTTTTATTTTTGGGGAGATTTTGGGTCACAAAAGGGTCACAACTGTGGCAGGGGAGGAACACTGGTGAGGTATGTCAGTGATGGGTGATGTGTGGGGCGGGGTGCACCTGGGGCATGCCTCTAAGACAAATGAACATGTTCAAGTGGTCATGGGGCATTGTCTAGGTGGGTGGAGACCCACACAATAACCAAAAGAATATGAATTTCCATCCTGCAGAGTCCTGCCACATACTCTAATAAAGCAGGAAGATTCCCCTTAGTACATGGGCAATGCCTAGTGAAGGTGGACAGACCATTATACCAGGTCTTTGATATTGATGATTGTACTCATCAATCTTTTCTTGTGAAATTAAAACTTAGCCTAGTATAATATATTGTCTAAGAGTTACCTCCTGAAAGCCTGCTTGTTGCTCAAATGTGGCCTCTCTCTAAGCCAAACTCAGCATATAAACTCACAACCTTCCTCCCAGGGTGGGACATGACTTCCGGGGATGAGCCTCTCTGACACTGAGGGATTATTATCAAGCACCAACTACCGATGCATCTAGAAATAGACCTTGACCAAAAAGGGAAATATTAAATGCAAATGAGTTTTTTATGGCTAAGAGATTTCAAAGTAAGCTGGGAGGTCATTCCAAAGGCTACACTTATACATGTGTCAGCAGGATCTCATTGATTGCCACAATACAGAGTGCCTCAAACAACGGGCTCTTGAGGGCTCTAAAGACATCTAGACACTATTAGCAGGACAGATAAGTTCTGGCATTCAGCATCCTGTCAGTGGGCCTTATTTTGGAATTTATGCATGCCAGTGTTACAGAATTAGACTCATTTATACTTTCCCTACACATGATTCTTCTGCCCCTTTTATTTTAACCTATAATTAGCACTATACTTGTTAAATATTTGTCCCAGAGACTTAACTCTTTGGTTTGTTTGTGTGCCAGTTGAATACTGAATCTCAGCAGAGTTGCAACACCTACTCTCCAGTTCATTGGACTCACCCAGGACAATAACAAAAGAATAATGATGGACAATGCCTATCTCAAAAAAGAGAGAGTATATAAAACTGCAAGCAAGACAGTTCCATCCATCTGCCCCATGGAATCTAAATACCCTCTCAATCAGAAACAGAGTGTGCATCACCATCTCTAAATCCTCAAAATTGGGGAATGAACAATGGACTAAAGTACAGTTATTATCATTCTATTATAGAATTAGTATTATTCTAGCAATGGAAGAACTTGTATCATTGATATAAATATAAAATCTGTGGCCACCAGAGGTTCTGAGGGGAGGGTGAGGGAAGAATAGGTGTAACATGGGGGCATTTTTGGGACATTGGAATTGTCCTGAATGACATTGAAATGATGGATACAGGCCATTATACATTTTGTCAAATCCTATAAAATTGTGTGGGGCAAAGTTTAAAGTATAATGTAAACTATAGTTAATGCTTCAAGATGTATTCATCAATTGTACCAAATGTACCACACTAATGAAAGATGTTGTTAATGTGGGAAAGTGTGGGAGGGGTAAGGGTGGAGTATAAGGAAATCTCTTATATTTTTGATGTAACATTTATGTAATCAAAAACTTTTTTAAAAATAAAAATAGTTAATGGGGAAAAATACTAAAAATGATTCAACTAAAACAAAAATGGCAGAAAAAAATCGACAAAGAAAAAATATCAAAATAGACAAAATATGAGACAATTTCAAAATGGTATATCCACATCAAAGTATATTAATAGTTCTACTAAATGATCTGGAAAAACTATACTCCAATTAGAAGGCAGATATTCTCAGATTGAACATGAAATGAAAAATCAAAAATATATTGTCTATAAGTGTAGCACTTTAAAGTTAGAGACACAATAAATTGAAAGTGAAATGATAGCAAAAAATATATACCATCCATGCACTATGCGGAAGAAAGCTGGTATGCCTGTATTAAAGAAAAAGTAGGTTTCAAGAAAAAATATTAATATTAATGAACAGTAAACTTTTATTAGGAAGACTTTAATCATAAATATATATGCACCTAATATCAGAGCTTCAATGTGCATAAAACAAAATTTGATAATACCAAAGTGAAAGATACACAAATCCATAATCACACTGGAAATTTCAGTAATTGCCAGACTATGAGATTACAGACTATTTGCACTACAATATCAATCATCTTGATCTAATGGGTTTTATCAAATGTAGCATCCAACATTTGCAGAATGCATATTCTTTCAAGTTTGCATGGGACGTACACCAAGTTAGACCACACACTGTCAATAAATTTCAAATGATTGAAATCCTACTATGTTCTCTGATCAAAATAAAATTAAATTAGAAGTTAATAATGATTTTTCTTAAAATGATTCACATATTTAGAACTTCAATAGCACACTTCTAGTAAAACCCATGGATCAAACTAAAATTCCCATTTTAAATTAGAAAATATTTCAAACTAAATAATAATAAAAAGGAAGCACATTAAAATTTGGGGGCTTTAGCTAAAACAGTGCATAGAAGGAAAAAAATAACCTTAAATGCCTAAGTTTCCTCTAAATAAGCAGGAACAAAAGAACAAATTCATCTCAAAGTAAACATAAGGAAAATAATCATAAAATCATAATACATAGCAGAAATCAATGAAACAAAAACACCACCAAGAAAGTACATTAACAAGCTAAAAATTAGTTCCTTGAGATTGATAAAATTAATAGGCCACTAGCAATGTTGAACAGACAAAAGAGAAAGACAACATAAATTGTCTGTATTAGAAAAGAAAATGTTCATATCAGTACAGATCAGTGGTCATTAAAAGAATAATAAGGGAATTTAATGAATACTTTATCCTAATGAATTTGACAACTTTCATAAAATATGATAAACAGATCTTTGACATACACAATCAAAACTGACACCAGAAGAAATGAGATATCCAAATTGCCTTTCATCTGAAATTGAATTTCCATAAAGTAACCTCTTGAAACAAATGGGTAAACAATCTTACAAAATAGCAAGGAGGTAACTGTTGGCAGCTCATTTTATAAGTCTGGCATAAACCTAAAATCAAAGCCTGAAAAAGGCATTATCTCTCATGAACATTGGCCTAAATCCTTAATAAAATATTAGCATAATGAGATAATGATATATAAAGTGGATAACACATCATTAACAAGAGAGTTGCATCTCAGGAATGCAAGGTTCATTCAAACTTCAACAATCAATCAATATAATTCACTATATTAACAGAATAAAAGAGAAAAACCTCATATAATCATATCAAAAGATGCAGAAAAATCATTTAACAGAATTCAATACCCATTCTAAAGGTCTGCTTTAATATTTTGGGAAATCTTCCTGTAAATGTTTTATCTCTACTCAGAATAAATCCTAAACAGCTGAAAAAATGGAAAATGGCCATCAGTGATTTTCCACTATCTTCTCCATTTTGCTATTGAGCCCATCCAGTCATTTTTAAAATCTTAAAATCTGTGGGTTTTTTTTGTGTATTTCAGGTTCAAATTTTTTCATAACTTCTGTTCATCTCTGATACTTTGTGAATGTTCACCCTTACTTCTTTGAACACAGTTTTGATAGTTTTGTCTGAAAATTCCAAGATCTGGGTCATATTGGGTTCAGCATTTTTTGATTCTCTCTTTCTCCTGCAAGTGTTGAGATGTGCATGGCCTAGAAAGATTGCACTGTATCCTGGATATACTGAAGAGCTATTTGTGTATGTTCCATGTCCATGCTACCTAGGATCGAGTCAGATGTTCTCAAAGTATGCTGTGTGGGGTAAAATCCATGCTCATGAAGTTCTGCATAAGCCTAGGGCTTCCTACAGAAATAACTTTTGTGGCTGCCTTTCTTGAATTCCCTCTTCTCTGTAATCTCCCCAAATCTCTAGCTAGGTTTTTCATTTCCTTGCTCGATCATGTCTTTCCAGGACTAGGTGTGCTTCTGAAGCCAAGCAATGAAAGGATAAAGAGAAGATAAAGGCCAAAAGGATACCTCCACCACCACCACAATTCTTTGGGCCACAGTGCCTTTGGTCAGAAAAGATCCCTCCCTCAAATTCTTAGGTGCCTGCCTGGCTGCCACAGCCATTGTTACCATAGGGAGAAGACAGCCTCAGAGCTGAAGAATGCCTGAGGGCTGGGACAGAGGAGACATTTTTAAAAAAGAAAAATAGAGGATTTTTTTTCTCTATTCTGTCTCCTTAGAGGGAGGCCCCACTTCCTGCTCCTCAGATTAGTGAAAGGGGGGTTTTCTTTCTCTTGTTTACTCCAGTGCACAGTTCCAGGATTCAGGTTGTCTTTAAACCAGGCTGGGAGATAAGGTAGAAAAACAAAAACACAAAACAGAGAATGTACCACTGGACCATTCTTGCTTCAAGTACTGGTTTCCTTTTTGCCTGCTACCATTTATTTTTTAAATATATTTTTATTATTGAAGTTATGAACTTACAAAACAATCATGCACATGTGTAGAATTCCCATACAACACCCCTTTACCAACACACCACACCGTTGTGGAACATCTGTTACAGATTATGAGATAATATCATCAGATATTACCACTAACTATGGTCTACAGCATGCATTTGGCATATTTTTTTTTCATACCCCCTATTATTAACTCAGTACATTTCTGGCATTTATGCAAGACTATTGCAGTATTGCTGGTAACTATAGTCCATAGGTTATATCAATTGTATTTTTCCCATGCTTCTCCACATTTCTACCACCCTGCAATAGTGACATATATCTGTTCTCGTACACAAAAGGACATTCTTGCATTTATACAATTAACCACAATTCTCATCCACCACTGGGTTCACTGTGTTATTCGGTCCCTAGATTATTTTCTAGCTTTCTTTCAATTGACATTTACATCCCTAGTGCTACCATTCATTTTTCATAGTCCTCAGGTAGCTGCTTCATGAATTCTACCCAGGGGAAAGACAAGATAGTGTGTGTTTAATCCATCTTAGCTAGAACTGGCAGTCTCTTAGCAATTTTCCAAACAAAACAAATATCTTTTAAAGTTTCATACTAAAAAATATATCTATATCTATATACTAAGATTTTAAGTTGTCACATGTGGTCTTGTTATCCAGTGTAATTAATTTTCAAGGTTTATTTATATACTCGATTTTTGTTTTATCAAAATGATGCTATTTGATTTTTCGTGAAATAAAGCCTCTAATTATAGTTAAATGATCTGTTTTTATTTTGGATAAGAAAACTCCACATTAAACTTTGATCAGGGCACATTTATTTTGCTATGATAGTTGAGTCACTAAATATTATATGATTAAATTGTAGAGACACCTTGAGGAACACTCTGTGCCTTCTATAGTTGTTGCTTTCACAGGGTGAATTCTATCAAGTGCCATCAGAAATACATTGGGTGGGAAAAGTAAGCATAAACTCTGAGCTAAAGATAAGGAATGTAAGAACCTTGTAATCACTCTATCTTCTTTCCCTTGCTCTTGCCTATATTTCTTTCCCCAGTTTTCGGCAGTGAAAAGCTTAAATGGAAAGGCCTGTAATGATTGTCCCTAGGGGTAACAAGGATGTGGTTGGGTGGAGGTTGGGTGTCTGGGTGGAGTTTTGTCCATCACTGCAGAGAAATCCCTGAAGGGCTTGTGTGGGTGCTGAAAGTTCTTGAAGAAGCAGAAATCAAGCTGAGTCTCTGTGGCAACAGAAGAGAAGTACAGGAATTGGACGTGGCCTGAGAAAAGGCTCTGGAGCTGGTCCATGGGAAGCCTTTCATGAGGTTCTTTCACTAGGCACTACTCTAAAAAGGTATGGTTATTTCTTAACATATTTAACTTTGTGAGATTAGTTAAGAAGAAACTTAAAAGTACAAAAGGAAAAAGAATGATAAAAGTACTTGCTTTTTACTTCATTGATTTAAAATATATGAATTAATTCTGAACCTTACTTTAATTTAGCCTTTTTATTTTAGCCTATGCATGGCAGGCCACAATTAAAGGTAAAGCAGTACTAAAATCAAGGGCGATTTGACTTTAGGGGATGATATATTTGACTTGCAAAGATTTTGCTTAAAATGACACCTGAAACATCTGGATTCGTTTTTCTAGTTAATATCAGAGAAAGACATGAAAGTTCTTTCCTTTTTTCTGAAAAGTCTCTAGTCTAGGGAGTAAAGTTAACGTTTGAAAAAAAAATTAAAGAGGAATGCTTTCTTTCCTTCTGCTGAATGAACAAAAGAGTAAATTTTGCAAGGCCTTGGATACTTACCAGTCTCTCAAATCTTCAAGGGTGGCTACTGCTAATGTTGCCACCTTTCTCTAGCCTAACATTATCTTTTACCTGGACACTATAGTCTCTTTTCTTCCATTATATTTCCATTAATTTACTCTTTGGTATTAGAAAATATTATAAATTTATATTATAAATACTTATAAAACATTATAACTTTATAGTCTATAACTTTACTGAAACTTTGTTAAATTGTAATAATTTTTATTTGAGTTTCTTCAATGTCTAAGCTTTCAATCTGCAAAATTCTTTCCAATTGTTATACCTATCATTTATTCCATTTGACTAAACACAACAGCTAGTATTGCCAGAACAATGTTAGTGCTTGCCCTTGTTTTTAACCTGCTATTAATGGGATGCATCGAGTGTTTCCGCATTCAACATTCTGCTCACATATATGCATTCTTTTAGCATATTAGGAAAGTGTCCATCTATTATTAATCTACTAAGGTGTGTTATTATTTTTTTCGGGTTCTAGAAAGATATTGGGCTTTATTGAATCTTTATGGCATTTGGTGAATGATCAAGTTATTGTCCTTTAACTTATAAGTAAACTGTATTATACCATTAGATCCCTTAATATAGGGCACTCATATCTTGGAATGAACCACACTTGGCATTCAAGTACTGGCTACCGATTTCCTGAATGACTGAACAGTTGTAACAACATTTGCACAGTAGTTGAAAGAAAATAAAATATAATCATAAAACAGCATCAGAGCAGATAGGATTCAGGAGTGACACTGTCACAATCTAGGGCTTTTATACAGGATACTTTCTGACACTTTCTAAATTTTATGCTTAGTGGTTATCTTGTTTTTATTTCATATCTCTTCTAGTGTTAACTTAAGCAATTAATATTATCATAGATAATCAAATTTCCTCACATAGAGGATAATTATTTCTTTCATGACTCATTTCATTCTTCTATGTCAATGATTAATCCTTTTTAATTTATTATTTTGCTTAAATTTGCTTTTTCCTTTTATTTTTTTCCTTATTCGATCAACCATTAATTTATCTATTATATTGTTTGTTTTTTCAAAGAACCAGTTCTTAAAATTATTCATAAATGATAGTTTTTCTATTTTTCAATTTATTATTGCCTGCTTTTATATTTATTAATCTCTACCTTCTAATGTTCTTGTTTACTTTGTTTACCTTTTCTTTAAATACTTGAGATGAATATAACTAATCATCTTAAGTTTTTTTTTTTGTTCTTGTGAGAACAAGTTAAGTTCTTAAAATGATGGCTCCATAGCCCTAGATTCAGATACTAAATAAAGAAATAATGTGTTTCATTACTGTTCTTTGCTAGGTATCTGTTATTTCTCCTTTGTCTTAAAAGTTGTGAAAAAGTCTGCTGTTTAATTATTTTGGTGTTCTTATTGTGGTTTATTTTAATGTTTAAGACATATGGACATCTGTTTTCTATTTTCAATTAATTTCTAATTTTATCACACTCTTTTTGAAGAATAGCTTTGTATTTCTTCTAATATCAGGAATATTTGAAGCTTCTCTTGTGGCCTATTATATGAAAATATTTTGCAAGTGTTTTGCGCATACTTAAATAGATTGTATCCTCTATTTTCAAAGTAGCAGTTTTGAAATATATATTTAGATGCATTTTTTAAATTTCCATGTTTTGTCTCATTTATTGCTCTCTTCTCGATTTCTCCTTGGCTAAGAAAAGTCTCCAAGTTCAATTTATTAGAAGCTACATTATCACTATGGATATCCTATATATATATATATATAAAATCCCTATGGGTATCTTATTTATATATATATATGTATATATATTCAAACATGTATATGTTTATATATAGCATTCCTCAAAAATTGATATTTTTATTTGTAAATGTTATATTATATAGTCATATGATTTGATTTCAAATTCAAGCTCAATTACTAGATAGCTATATGGAACTGGGCAAGTTAGTAACTTCTTTGAGTGCCAATTTTCTCAATTATAAAATGAGATAAAACTTTGCAAAGCAACAAAGATAGTATATATAAAACTGTCCCAAGTGAATGGCAACTGTTATTATTATTCTGTACATTTGATCTGCCATTGAATTACAGTGGTGTACTAACATTTTCAAGTATAATTTTAAAATTAATAGGTCATTTAATTTTTAATCACTTTTGCTTTGTGATTTAATGCTTCTGTGGTATTTAATAAAGTTTTGTGACTCATATCTTTGCTATTGATTATGCTTTTCCCAATTTGATAGGATTCTCTATCATTTAAAACATTCTGCCATACATACACAATGTGGGATACCAACAATACTCTACCTGCTTTCGTTGTCTGATATATCTTTACCATGAAATGAGACCATTGTTTAAGATTAGTAAGTTCATATAGAAATTCTTTGTTGTTTTATTAGAATACTATATCCAAATCTACTGTCATACTGGGTATTTTTCTGTATAATCTTATTTTATGCTTTTAAAAATCCTTCTTTGCTTATTGCCTTTCTGTTCTCTCTTTTGCCACTCATACTAAATTTAATTTGTCCTTCTCTTCTTAAATTATTTGAGGACAATAATTCTGTTTCTAAATTTTAATGGTGGATAATTTAATTCTTTCTTCAAAAGTTTAGCAAATTATTAATGTCAAGATCAAAGCTATTTTATTACATTTCATGGTTGATGAACAGGTCTCTTTCTCCAAAGCTCCAAGTTGTCTAATTTTATTCAACACTGGAAGAGAAAGCACGTGTGGCCCCTTCCTGCCTTAGCAAGTAATTGGAAGATGTTGAACAATACCAAATACAAGCCCAGAAAGAACTCTTTTTGGAACCCAAATAACAAATGCAGATTGAGAAATAAAAAGGTTAGCTATATCTTTTCTGTCTATAGGACAAAGCTACTTTTCTCATTTGAGTACAGAAAAGAGGATTAAAATGATGACAAACACTTATACTACTCTCTGACACAGATTTCCTATGATCTAGCATGGCTTTATATCCCCTAAATCAAAAATAATTAAAATAAATTTAAAAATTGCCTAGGCAAAAATGTTGTAATCAGTCATGTTCACCCAGCTTCAATCATGGTGACATATTTGCCTCAAGAGCATTTTTTAATCTTTTGGATTAGTTATTTGTAAAATTAACATAAATATTGTTTATGGAAAGTGGTGACTTTGCTAATCATATGAGGCTTATTGATCAATGAAGTCCATGACCCCAAAGATAAACAGACTTTAATCATTCAAGAAAAATGTTTCCATTGACAATTTTAAGAAGTGAACATGTAATTTTGAAATTATTTATTATATCAAAATTGAATTAATACTATTCAAATGCATATTGTTTTCTTATTCTTTAGTTTTGGTGGGTTTGGGGAAGAATTAGGGAATTGCTTGCAATAATAGAATTAGAATATATTGAAGTTGAAAGAGACCAAGTCCATATAGTACAAAAATTCACAAGAAACATTCAATTTCATTTAATTACTGTATATGAGAATTCCATGTGTTTGCTCAAAGACCAAAAGACAAATGGATCTGTAAAAAACATATTTGCTTACACACATTCATTTCCTTGGTTGATCTCTATCTATACTGAGAATTCTTCATTTATTCTTTAAAGGCTTTATTCATTGGATTTTTCACATTTTAAAAGAAGCACAATAAACTTGGAGGTTTAGATATCTGATCTTCTGTTTATGTGATTTTAATTAGCCACTGACTCCATCCTAAATATTTATTAGTTTGCTAACTTTTGTTGGAGTGCTACCATTAAACATCCTCTGACTGTTGTGTTGATGTAAAGATAATATGGGCTGATTGAATTGTTTTCAAGGACATTTATTTTAGGATGTGAAGATTAATGTCCAGTTGCTGTTCAGATAAAAATTTCTCTATATATTAAAATTAGCACATCCCCCCATATAAATCAAAAGAGGTTTCATTTTAGTAAAATTAAATTTGGATTGAGGGACAAAGTTTTATCCAATGAAAATAATTAACAACAAGCAAAATGAATATTTGAAAGAAATTATTGAGCAAATCAATCTTTAACAAAGAGGGCTATGATCAGATATGACTTTGTTGCAAATATGTGGCAAATTAAAAGTAAATAAAAATACATACTGAAAAATGATGGAAGTTAAGGGCTTTTCAATCCAATATTTACTTTTCTTTCACTTGAATTTCTAAGTGAGTAGAGTGGAACTTAGTTGTCACTAAATCATATACTAATCAATGATCAGAAATGATATTTTAATTCAGAACGAATGTAGCTTCAAAGCCTGTTACTCTTTTAACCCTCTATTTGAAAACCTATTTTTAAAGATGTTTGATGAAATAGCACATGTGCTGGATTTAATTGCAGATATCTTGTTCATGAAACCAGTGATGTACAACTGCCTTTACCTAGTTTCTAGGGAAATTCTTGGCAAAATTGATAAAGCTCAGCCAGATCTCCTACCTGCTCTTTTGGTAAATAGAGCTTTACCAAAGTCTGCCATTGAAGGGGTCTGCTTAATCTCCTGCTAATCCCTTAGAACATTTAACCTATTGAGTTTTAACTCCTACATAATCTGATTAGATGGTAATTTAATACTTTGGTACGTTTTGATTAGTCATAAATATGTGCATTTTTATCTTTCATCACCAGAAAAACTTTCTTAGTGAAAATTTCCAGGTTAATAAGTAATTTAAACTGCTATATTCAGGATTTTTCTAATTTGTGAGCAAAACATTTGAGACCATGTCACTCGGTAAACAATAACTTTGAGTCAATGAAATTGGGTGTTCATTTACAGACAGGTGAACAGTTTTCATGAAGGTAGTTCACCACCTTCCAGGCTTAAGAAAGTCAAATTAATTAATATGCATGAAGTGCTTCATCTATATATGCTATATTACTGTGGCAGTTTGAACTTATTTTATGAGTCCCAAAAAAAGAAAGATTAACTTTGTGGGCTTGTCCACTCCTGTGGATGCAAGCAACCTTTTCAATTGGACTATGTCAGTGAGACATGACTCATGTTGAGTCTCCACCCTCTTGCTGGGTCCAATAAAAAATGGAGACACATCAGAAAAGAGAGCTCCACCATATTTGATGCTGCCATGTGATGGAAAGGAGAGGCTCAAAGAGTTGAGGACCCAGGAAGTGATGAGCCATTTGCCTGGTAGCTTACAACTGAAATCCAGGGAGAAAGTGGAGCAGCTAGCCTAAGAGAAGAGGCCCAGTAAGAGACAATTCCTATTCCTGCATGCCTTCAGCTGAGCTCCAGGAGAAGGTACAGCCCGGGGTGGGGGTGGGGGGGAAGGCAGAGACCAGGTAGTGATCACCCACCATCTTGCTTCAACACATGACAGCTGACTTGGTTGAGAAAGTACCTCTTATGGTGCCTTGAGTTGGACTTTTCTCGGCCTTGGAACTATAAGCTTTTACCCCACATATATACCCTTTTTAAAGGCCAACCTTTTGGCAAACTAAAACAATTACTATTACAATACTTTTACAAATTTAATTAAACACTGTCCATATTTTAGCATGTGTTTTCTACATTTTTTCTATAAAACAGCAAATCCACAAACCAATGCATACGTTGATTTGGATCTGGAGCAAATCTGAAATGTATTTGTGATCAGGAGAAAAAGAAAACTTACTTAAAATACCATTATATGTTACTTTTTTAAAATGGTGTCCTGGCTACATACTCCACTGAAACAGCTCTTATGGAAGTCAACAGTGATCTCATTTTTGCTGAATCTAACAATCTTCATCTTCACTGAATTTTCAGCAGAATCCAACACTATTGGCAAATTCTTAAAACACTTTCTTCCATTTGTGTTTATTAGTTAATACTCTCCTGATTTTGCTTCTATGTGCCTGAGCACTCCTTGTTTATCTACTTTTTAAGCATTTGATTTGTATTAAACATTGATATTTCTCAAGGTTTTGTCCTAAATCTTCTTTTCTCATGCCATTCACTCTCCCTCCATCATCTCATTTAGGCATATGACTTAAATTGCCCCATATACAAATAACTCACAAATGCAGAGCTCAATCCCAGACATCGCCTTTGAGCTTCAGACTTGTAAATCTAATGAGCATCTTGACATCTGCTCTTTGATGTATCAATCATGTGTCAAAATCAACCTGTCCGAATGTGAACTTACGGTCTTCATTCACAAAATTGGTTCTCTTACCCCAGTGAAAGGTATTGCCTTTCAATCTATTAACTCAATCAAAAACCTTGGAGTCAAGTTTGACACTCTTTCTACTTCATCTCCTATACCTCCTACCACCAATCTATTCAAAGCCCTATATCTATATCTATATCTATATCTATATCTATATCTATATCTATATCTATATCCATATCCATATCTATCTATAGATATCTATCTACATAGAGAGAGATAATCCTGAAACATTAGCAGAAATTCTTTCAGAATAAGAAGCAAGCAGCATTCTGTGCTTTGATCAGCAATTAAAGAAAATTTTGTATATCAGCCATCAAATACTCTGGTCCAGAAGTAACATACATCACTTCTGCTAAAAAGTCATTGGCCAGAACTAGTCATATGTCTGTCTTCTCTTGAACGGTCAGAAAGTATCATCTTAGCTTATGCCTAGTAGGCAAAGAACTGGAAATATCTGGTGAATGGTACTAATGACCACTATGCTACTCAACAGAATTGTGTTAGTCTAAAACATGACTTGAAAAACAAACGTTGAAACTTTATATTCTTTGATGTACATATGATCAGTTAACCCTACTAATATCCACATCATTCTTGTACCTGGAATAGTGTACAAGGAAACCCACAATTTTCTATAGCTTCACTTAAAGTATAAACTTAATACTTCTGTTTTCTTAGCTCCTCAAATATTAAGCCTTCAATCAGTTACTGTCTAGCAACCATTTAGACATATACCTGTGTTTACCTAAGTTCTCAATTACCGTGGTCTACACCTTGCAGCGACCTCATGAAATGCAGATTTATACAAAGATTGATCTCTCCTCCTTAGGCTCTGACCTTTAACTCTCCCCTTGAGAACAGAGAAAGCCCTGTTTCACTGGATTAAAGTCCATTGAAATGCCCTTTGTCCTCACCAGTCTCTGGGAGAACATTCTCACCTTGCAGCTGGTGGAGGGTGGGCAACAGAAAAGTTGAGCTTTTCTTGGGGACCTCCAGCTCTCCTGTTTTGTTTTTCTTATACTCTATCTTTTTGTAAGATCTGCTTGATCTGTTTAGTGAGTGGCTGGAAGCAGAAAAAATCTATTTCCTCAAAGAAATGTTATTTCTTAGAAATCCAAGAAGTCTGATAAAGGAAATGATGCATAGAATTTAAACAATACACAGTATGGTTTAGATATGGTCAAATTTCACTTTCCCTTGTCAGGTTAACAAGGAGGAACAAGTCGAATACCGACTGCTTCTGGCAAACTCTTTCAATGTGACTGTGATTTCAGTCATCTGTAACTTGGTTTCCAAACTTTGTCAGAAAATATTTCCTTTCCACTCAACATGAAGGGCCCTTCTCACCCCTGTAGAAGTCTCCTGACAAGAAGATTCTTAGTTCTGTCTTTAAGCAAAACATTGAAAAACTGCAATTCCTTTATTTGAGAACAGTACACCTCTTTGTCCAAGGTTGCAGGAATTTTAGTTAAATTCTTCACCAGGGAAAAAGAGGTTCTCATATACTTTTCCCATAAATATACCTAAATCATATAATATGACTTGGCAAGTATAGATGACATCCCATTAGAGTGTTTCTGAGTTGCAAGTCCTATAAGAAACTGACATGACTCCCTTATATCATTCTGTAAAAGCACCTTAAAATAGAATTTTTAATAGATGAAAGTAATTGTTATTCAAAGCCCAAAATAATAGGCACCCGACTTTGTGAACTACATTATGATATTTTCGCCTTATAAAAAGCACCTACTCAATTTCCAGGACCTGTTAATTATCATAGAGGTTGTGAGAAGTTTTTATAAAATGAATCTGGAAATATTTGCTTTATAAGTTCCACATGCCCCAAAATGTGTTATACACATAGCTACTAAGTTTTGACTGTTAAACCTAACAGAAAAAAATTATCCAGGGAGTATTCTGTAAACCACAAAAACAAATTTTTTTGCAAAGTATAATAGCAACAATGAGTTAGCTGATACATAAGCATGCTGTCTATTAACAATGATTAATTTGTCATTTATATATATATATGATTTACATTACTGTGTGGGTTCTTGTTCTCTTTCTGCTTTCATGCTTCTTCATTGGTTTAAAACAAAGATGACAATTGGTTGACAACGGGAATTGGCTCTAAAGCATTAAGAGCAGGGGGAGAAAAACATCAAGAAAGTCGTGTCTGTTGTGTGCTGGTAACTACTAATCAATCAAATATTTGCCATGGATCATCATGGAAAACTGTAATTGTTACTTTGTTTTTGTAGATCACCAAGATGTTTCCTATTTAAAAGTTTTCACCTCTTACTCTGATAAAATGCTAAAATACAGAGTGGAGAAAAGTCATATATTCAATATACAAAGTCTCTGGATCTGTTTATAAAGTATTATGACTCTGTAAAATCTCTGTTTACTGACTCAGATTCTGGAACAGCCTTGCAATAATTCATTGTTATTATCTGTCTAATCAGAGAATAAAGGCAGAATAATTTGTGCCTTTAAGCAAAATTCTCCTTGGACCCGCTATTTCTGTTTCCATTTGCACAGTTTTAGTGCACTGCCCTAGTTTCTGATCTTGTAAAGACTGACAATCTTTAACCAAAACTCATCTTCCTGGGCCTCTGTCAGCACTGTGTCAATGCACTGTCCCATATAAATGGTGCTCAGGAACAGTTCATGAGACACTTGGCTATGCAGCATGTTCTATCCTTCTCCCTGTAAACCCCGATAGCTCTCACAGCTGCTGACACCACAGACAGCCACTAAAAGAGCCTCTCAGGTGCTGGGTGTGTTATAAGAAAAGATTATTTTTGTTTTTTTTCTTCCCTCATGAAAATATACCAGCTATACAATATGAAAATATTTACAAAATTAAATTGCAGAGTTGGATGTAACTTTGAAAGATCATTGGGTCTTCAAGGAGTATTGTGCTATAGAGTGGTTTCTTTATGTGTTTCTCCATGTTTCAGGAATTCCTTAGAACAGGGTCACTAATACTAAACTTCTATACATAAACAACCCTGCCATTTATTAGCAATTCTAGAGGTGACGGACTTAAAATGCTGATTTTAATTTAGAACTTCATATCTTAAAGTAACTTGTGGATATTGCAGAAGGAAATTGGAGGCTGAAATGATAAAAGAGATGGTGTATAGAGATATTTCTATTAGCAAGGAAATATAAATTATTTGGGGCTTACAAGCTGCTGCCTCCCAAATAGTTAAATGTTGAGTACAATCATGCCTATAAAAATGTTATCTAATGGTGAACAACTGTTTTCCATTTACACTAGCAATGGATTAGATCTTTTTAGCAAAAGCAGATTTATTTCCTGAGTTATCTCAATAATTGCCTGAACACTGTAATTTGTCTGTGAAGCACAAGCCAAAAAGAAGAAATAAACCTCAAGTGATTGTTGGGCATGAGGCATATCACCCTTCCTGTGAGCACTGAGGCTTGGTGCCTGCTGCCAACAAAAGAATATAGAGAGTAAACATCATTATGAAAAGGGTCTTCCCCACTCTGAGATGATTAAATTTGAGTTTTTCCAAAGGCAGGAAGATGAGTAAGAAAGGCTTTGTGTTTGCTTCTAGCTTCCTTCTTTCTTCATTCTTTTCACTTATTTAAATTCATTGAACAGATTCATGTGTGCACTTGCTATGGAAAGCCCTTTACCAGGCACACACAGGATGCAGTTCCTGTCTCCAAGGTGTTTCCTGGGCTTTCAGCAAGAACTTAAGATGCAGACAGATGGAGTGTTATGAGTTGAATTGTGTCCCCCCAAAAGATACACTGAAGTCTTAACCCCCATGACTACTAATGTACCTGTTTGGAAATAGGTTATTTCCAGAGATGATCAAGTTAAAATGAATTTATACTGAATTAGGGTGGGCTTTACTCCAGTATGGCTGGTGCCCTTATGAGGAAAGGAAGAAGGCAGGTGAAGACAGAGGCAGAGACTGGAGCGACACAGCTCCAAGCCAAGGGATTCCAAGAATTGTGTACAAACACCAGAAGCTAAAAAGGGCAAGGAAGTATTCTCCCCTGCAGGTTTCTGAGGGAGCATGGCCCTGACAATGCTTTGATTTTGAACTTCTAGCCTCCAGATGTTTCAGTCAATGAATTTCTGTTGTTTTAAGCCATTGAGTTTGTGGTACTTTTTTACAGCAGCCCTGGGACTAAGACAAGGAATGAGCAAAGAGGTAACGAATAGCTTTCTGAAAACTTCTACTAAAATAGAATATCCTCTTATACATGGAAAGATATTTGTAGCACAATCTTCTGAGGAAATTTGGATTTTTTTGTTGTTGTTGTGGATTTTTTTTTCAGAAGCCAAGGTCCTCACACCTTTATACCTACATTATTTTGCCTGTGAAGAAAGCTCTAGAAGCTTTTCTTTGCAAGTTTGTATTTCATATGCTTATGCCAAGAATCAAAATTAAAGAATTTTTGATTAATTATTTTGACTTTTCAAATGAAATTATTAGTCCTGATTTTAAAAATATGTCAAGTTGGGCAGGAGAAAGGGAGAAATTGAAGTTAATACCAGTATGGCTAATTTCAATAAAAATATAAACTTGATGCAGCATTACCAACATATGTAGGCTTAAATTATAATTCTGGAACTAATAATTATATACTTGAAAACCATTATTTATTCAACAAAGAATTAGTGAGCAACTTCTATATGCCAAGCATTGGTCTAGACGCTGAAGATAAAACAGTAAAAAAAATGTTAAAAAACAAACAAACACAAAAAACCTTGCTTTTTATGAAGCTTACCGTCTAGGGGGAAGAACATGCAAAATACAAAAGGATAAGTAAAATACATCACATATTTGATCTTGATTATCAGAAGGATTGAGTAACAATTGCAGAATTAAGGCAATTTCATGAATTCCTTGTTTTGAAACAAGAAAATCTCACTGTGAAAAGATTCAGTCTGTCTCAGGCATTATTGAGTTGATAGAGTTATTTTTACTCAGTGTTTGGGAAATGCTATAAGTTGTTGAAATGCCCCCAGTGACTCAGGTATAGCCTTATCACTCAGTATTTATCATGTTGTCAAATAAAGGCAGCTTGTTTCCCCCAATTTGATGAAGCTGAAATGATGACTGTTGTTCTAAAATAAGACAATGGTAGAAGTAAAAAAAATATATTAAATAATCATACAATTGAAATTTATTGTTGGAATGGATCTGGAAAATCATGTAGTCCAAATTCCCCTTTTATATATTAAAAATTAAATACATCAACAAACAAC
Organism: Cabassous unicinctus; assembly: GCA_029593785.1. Classification (NCBI taxonomy): domain Eukaryota; kingdom Metazoa; phylum Chordata; class Mammalia; order Cingulata; family Chlamyphoridae; genus Cabassous; species Cabassous unicinctus. The sequence goes on from JAQZBX010000248.1 coordinate 47,994, forward strand.
AACAAACAAACTAAGGTCCATAATATTTCAGATCAACAGACCTCAAGATGAGATTGAAATCTGGGGATCTTGATGTCTCTAAATCCCATCGTGACACCCATAGTGTAGTTAGGAATACTAAGAGGCCCTGAAACACTTTCATGGAGTCTATAGGGGCAAAGCTATTCTCATAATATTTGTAGGACATTATTTGTTTTTTCACTCTTATTCTGTCAGGGAGATCCGTCAAGTTCTTCAAACACTAAATGATGTGTGATAGTGTAACAAATTGAGTATGAAACAGAAATAAGAACCAACTGCATTTTATTAAGCCAAAGAGACTTGTAAAAACTATGACAAGTAATGAGTTTCTTGTTGTTATTTTAATGGAGTAATAAAAATATATTCTTAAAAATCTCACCATTTTAATTTCTAATATCAATAGATATAATTCACATAAACAAAAGCTCTTCGAAGTCCTCCATAACTTTTAAGAATATAAAAGGAGGTGAGACCTAAATGTAAGTAGCAATTAACTCATCTTATTTGTTAATATCTCAGTGCTGAATTTGTAAAATGTAACTATGAAAAATCATCAAAAGGATAATGATTACCATTTATTGGTCACCTACTATGCCAGCCAACATGCAGGACTTCACAATAATCATAGAGGCCAAGCATTTTTATCCTCATTTGTAGAGATAGGGAAACTCTGACACCTGTATTCTAAACAGTTCCAAGCCAGAATGCAGGTGAGCAAAGTCCTGCCTCACTCATGATGCTGTCACTACTCCATTCTGACTCAAATTCATAAATTCCACTATAAAAACAATCAGGAGAAATATAAAATATAAGGCTATGTGATTCAAATTAGGAATTTAAAGGCCAAAGGAAAAAAAATTATACAGAGAGTAGAAGGAAGAATACATAATTTAAAAAAGATAAATACAAATGGAGAGGGATATGATAAGATCAAGCAGAAATGGAAACAGAAAAAATGATGGAGGAGTGGAAAAGGGAAATCATCTCTTAAAAGGCATTTCTTTCAAGCAGCAGAAGAAAATGAAATATCAAGTCTCTTGACATGTGTATGCAAGAGTTAATAATGGGAAAAATGAAATAAAATGGCAAGCCAAAAGACCTAATGTATGTGTCTGTATATATATATACTTGAAAGGTATATGAATATTTTTTTTCTAAATAAGTTTATTATGAATCACCCAAATGCACTTTCTTTATACATTATGAAAACAATGTGAATCTTTATGCATCCACATTTGGTGTTTTGTTATTTCTTTTTTATGTTTCATTTTATTTATTATTATATTAGTCAGCCAAAGGTGTGCTAATGCAAAATACCAGAAATCTGTTGGCTTTTATAAAGGATATTTATTTGGGTTAGAAGCTTACAGTTACCAGGCCATAAAGCATAAGTTACTTCCCTCAACAAAGTCTATGGCCAAGTGCTGGGGCAAGATGGCTCCTGACGTCTGCCAAGGGTTTAGTCTTCTTGGGTTCCTCTCTTCCTGGGGCTCCACTTCTCTCTGGGTTCAGCTCCTGTGCTCTCTCTACAGGCCAGCTGTAGATTATCAGGCAAATGGCTCTGTCTCTCTCCCCAGGGCTTCTGCCATGTCTAAGGAGCCATCTCTATTTCTTTGTGTTCTTCTCCTGTGTGTTCACTTCCCAGGTTCTAGCTCAAAACTCCAACCTCCCTTCTCTGCAGGGGCAGGGACTCCACATCCTACTGACATGGCCCAATCAAAGCCTTAATCATTATTTAATCAAGTAAAAGTAAAACCTCTGAGTCCAATGCACTCTAATACACCCAGAGGAAAAGACCAGTTTACAACCATAATCCAAGATTTCTCTTTGGGATTCATCAATAATATCAAACTGCTACAATTGTACTTCTATATAATACAAATATATGTTTTGTTTGGACATTACAAACAAAAGCTTTAAAGAAAAAAAGCTATTTTTTCATAGCTTTTTTAACAAATTAATTTTATTGATACATACTGATAAAAAATAAATCCATCCAAAATGTACAGTCAATGGTATTTAGTAAAATCACATATTGTGCATTCATCAATTCAGTCATTTTTAGAGCATTTTCATTATTCCAATAATAATAAACGAACCAACAAACAAAACCTCATTACCTCTCAAACTCTCTATGCTTCCCATGCCATATATAGCTGTTATTCTGTTTCTGTCTCTCTAGGTTTTATATTTAAATTTTGTAAAAAGAACCTTATATATGCAAAATCACCCATATTTGTATTTTACATGAGGTTTCACTATGTTATACAGTCCTGTGTTACATTTTTTAGTTTTCCATCTAGTAATATACATGACCTTAGTCTTTCCCTTTGAACCACTGTCATAGTCATATAATTGCTCTGCTGGTTACAAACTCTATGATGTGCTTTCACCATTTCTATTCAGTTCCAAAGATTTATAAACAACTTTTTACCAATTCTGCACAGATTAAACCTTAGCTTTCCATTCTCTACCCTCATTCTTTTTTCTGGTGACTTATATTCTAATTATTAACTCTATGAGTTTACAGAATATATTTGCTTCATAAAAGTACAATCATACAGTATTTGTCCTTTTGTGAAAACCTTGCTTCACGCAACATAGTGTCCTCCAGTTTCATCCATGTTGTCATAATCTTCACGACTTCATTTTTTCTTACCACTACATAATATTCCATCATGTGTATACACCACAATTTGCTTATTCATTCATCAGTTGATGGACACCTGGGTTGTTTCCAACTTTTGACAATTATGAATAATGCCACTATGAACATCAGTGTGCAGATGTCTGTTTGTGTCTCTGCAATGTCTTTGTGGTGTCCAATAGCTTTTGATTTGTTGTTTTCTCATTTTCATTTGTCTCAAGATAGTTACTGAATTCTCTTGAAATTTCTTCTTTTTAATATCTTTTCTTATGAATCTTCATTTCTACATTCTTCTCCAAGTCTTTTGTCCTTGTATTTTCCTTTCACAGTGCAACACTTCCTTTAGTATTGCTTTTAATTCTGGTCTTTTGGTAACACACTCTATCAGTTTTTGTCTGTAAAGATTTTGAACTCACCCTCATTTTTGAAGGACAGTTTTGTGGAATGCAGAGTTCTTATCTGGCAGTTTTTCTTTTTTGGTACCTTAAATATGACTTTCTTCTCTCCTCCATGGTTTCTGATGAGAGGCTGGCATTTAATCTTATTGAGGTTCCCTTGTATGTGATGCCTTGCTTTTTCTTGCTGCTTTCAGAAGCCTCTCTTTATCTCTGATATTTGTCATTCTGAATAGCAGGTGGCTCATGGTAGGTCTATGCAGATTTATTCTGTTTGGGGTGTGCTGTCCTTCATTTATGTCTTTCATAAGGCTTGTGAAGTTTTCAGTCATTATTTCCTCAAATATGCTTTCTGCCCCCTTTCCATTCACTTCTCCTTCTGGATACTGATAATGCAAATGTTTTTGTGTTTTGTACTGTCATTCAATTCCCTGAGACCCTGTTCCATTTTTTCCATTCCCTACTCTTTCTGTTCTCCTGTCTTTTCTAGTTCAGATGTTCTGTCTTCAAAATCACTAATTCTGTCTTTGAGCAATTCCAATCTGCTCTTATGTGCCTCTAATGTATTTTTCATCTCATCCTTCATATCTTTCATTCCCATAAGCTCTGTTACATTTCTGTAATTATTATTTATGCTAACCCAGTATCTTCTTAATATTTTTACATATTTTGTCAAATTTTCTTTCAATTCTTTGAATTGATTTAGGAAATTTGTGTGATTATCATTGATTAATTGTTTTGAATCCTGTATGTCTTCAAGATATTTGTTTTTTTCCTTTGCCTGAGCCATCTCTTCCTGTTTCCTAGTATGACTTGCAATTTTTTGCTTACGTTTAGGCATCTGAACATGTTGGTGAATTTACTCTGATGGCCAATTTCTCTCTCTTTCTTATTGTTTTATTTAACAGCTCTTCTTTGATTTTTGGTTCAACTTATTCTAAATCTTTAAAATTTCCCAGCTTAAGTTATTAAAATTTTGCCAGGGAGTCACTAATAGGGCACAGATTTTCTCCCAGGATTTCAGTTTAAGAGAAACCCTAAAAGCAGGTTTTCTCCATGCATTTTCCAGTCTGGCCAGCAGATGGTGCGCATTGGCACTTCTTTCCATGGAGGTATTTCTTTCAGTCTTCATTGTCTTGTGTTTCTGTCTGGCCAGAGCCAAGATTCAAAGCAGCTCTGCTGGCCACTTTCACTGAAGAGAAGTCCCCTGATAGCCCCTTCTCCCTTGTAACAGCTGGCAAAGAGGAAGATGTCTTTTGCATTTTCAGCTGGCTGCAGTAAGTCAGAAATTTTACCCCGGCTTAATATCTTGGGTGTGAGTTGGTAACTTATATTTGTTGTTTGGGTTTTTTTGTCTCTCACACCCCTTGGAGTTGTGTAGCACTGTCCTGGTCTGCTGACTCCCAAAGTAGGTCCCTCAGACAGCTTTTGGCCCTTTTTCCACTGCTTTTGTGAGAGAGTTGAGCCCTGCCTGCCTACTTTGATGCCATCTTCCCAGATCTCCTATAGGTCTTTAATATACCAGCTATAATAGTCTTTTCTTCTCCCACTGCCATATCTGATTACAATGTTGATAAAAGAACACTGTTTGAAACAAAAATATCTACTATCTCCATAAGAAAATTTAACAAAGCTGTATAGGTGATAAATGTGTGAAGTCCATGCACTCCTGAAATCTTGATGGTGAACTATGTATCATTTTACTATTAAGGTAGGATGCTCAGGAAGTCACTCTTTTTCAGAAAGGCTCAATTGTTATTGAGAGAAACAAAGTGCTGAGTTGGCACACTCTGTCACAATAAATATTGGTAGTACTTTACTTCTAAAGAATGTGCCAGGATTTAATTCCATATCTATAATTTTTTTTCTTTCTACTATTGAAGAGTTTATGGAGAGATGGAGATGGAAAATCACCTTCAAATATCACCTAGTACTCAAAACTCAGTTATTTAGGCGTCTCAGTTAAAATTCTGAACAGCAGACAAAAATGCTGGAGCATAAAAGGACTTGCTTTAAAGTTGGCTTTTTGGAGTTCTGCATATCACAAATCTTAAACATGGTTCAGTCAACTTCCTTAATTTGATTTTTTTTCAGGAATAGTAATATTTGCCATCAATACATGCTCTCCAAAACTTTTAAATAGGTTTAATCCCTATCATTTTAAATTATTAAAAGAAAGCAAATAAATCTCAGAAAAATTGAGTAACTTCCCTATGTCCACCCAATGAAGAAGTTTTATAGCTAAGAATAAATCTAAATATTAATGACTATACATGTATTTTTCAGCCTGCTGAATCAGATTGCCTGGGTATGAGGCCTATGTATTTTGCAGTTGGTTGTTTTTAAGGACATCTTGATGTGCAACTAGGACAAGTAACCTCGATATTATAACCATAGTGCACACAAACATATCTGCAACAGTCTTGAAGATTTAATTAATAAACAAAATGAATATATTTATAAAACAAAAATGAAGCAAAACAAAAGTCCACCTCATTGTTTGGGCTTTGAACTCAAATTGACCTTTCTCTAAACACTGTGAGTGAACCTGGTTATATAATTCAATTAGATTATTAATACAAAGCTTAGTCAAGCTCCATATTATTTTGGAAATATGTAAATATTCTGCGTAATTATAAAATAACATTAAAACAAAAGAAATTGCTAAAAATTAAAAATAAAATGAGCCAAATAACTCAAATGCAGATTTTATTGGCAGCATAATCACTCCAAAAGGAATTATTTCATGCAACTTTAAAACACAGTCTTTGGACTCTACTTCTCCAGTAAGATATAGTTTAAGAGCAAAAGAGAATGCAAAAAGAAAAATTAAACTGCTTTTAGTAATTATATTGCTGTTATAATGTTGATATTGTTATTTTGAGACAATTATTGAATATTGTGTGATAAAGTAAATGAGCAATCAAGTGATTTTCTAATTCTATCAGTGCTGTTATTCTCAAAGCAGGACAAAATATATAGAGATATAAGTTGAAGAGGTTAAATAAATTCACTCTAGTCTTCAGTCGAAGATGAGGAACATTTCTCTCATGGAAATGTTCCAGCTAAAAATAAAACAGTTATGATGAAAGAATATAATCACTATTATACAACCCATAATTAATTAATAGATCTAGGTATTGATCATCACCAGCTGTTAACTTTACAAATCAGTTATGATGTGTCTCCTGAAGAGCACAACCTTACTTGTGAAGTAGTCTTATCAAAATATTCTAATTTGAATCTGACAAGCTTTTACATCCACTTAACTATTTGCCAAAAACAAAGGAACAAACAATACACAGAGGACAGAAGAACATGCTGAATGACAACACTGTGGAAACCTCTACATGAAAATTATCCTGGTCTCTTCCAGCTTATAAAATGAAAAAAAAAAAAAAAAGAAGAAGAGAGGGAGCCTATAGATTAAAAGGAAATTAGAGAGAGAATTCTGTTTTCAACCCCAATGAGCAAAGGACTTGGAAGTCATTATACCCATTCTTACACTAACAAAAGAGCTGTAGAAATAGGAATTCAATAACTTTTTTTTTTTAATCTATTAGAGAAATGAAGTTGTAAGGCAAAAGGTCACACCCAAATCAGGAAAAAACGTGTATTCAAAGTGAAACAACCTGAATCTTCTTACCTCTGGAACCATAAATTAGTAGGAAACCTTAAATGGTAATTTTAATGAATAACTGGAGGCTGAGTAAGGAGTAGCTAGTATGAAAGTGAAAAACTCTGAAAGCCCACAGTCTAATGGAGGTCCCACAATTTATTGGGCTTTACTTCAACAGATCCTATCAGGTTCTCACAGTGAAGATACAAAAAAAGATCTTTTCATGGCTGTAGCAGGAGGAATAGTAACCACTGCAAGTACACACAGAACCTTCTTCATACCAAAACTATTCTCCAGGGAAAAGACTTTATCAGAGTCTTTGCCATCTGAGGCAAGAACATTCCTCCTACTCCAGTCCTCCCACTGGAGCCTTCCTGCCTCATGTAAGAGAGGAAAATAAATATAATAAAATAGCAGTTAGGGATTCAAGGAAATAATTGGGGATGCTTCAATCAGGGAAGGGTATCTGGGACACAAAAGCCATACCATTGAAGAAACACTTTGGAAGATCACAGGCCTAAGACAAAGCCTGCTAAATAAAAAACTAAGACTTATTCAGAAGAATATAGACAGCTCCTACCCACACTTTGCCATCACATCAGCAGGACACCAATATAAACCAGTGGATTACAGCTGAAAATGCTGCAAGACATAGACTGTCTCTGAGAAAGAGGACTTTAGAAAGAATAAAGTCAAGAGGAAAGATAAAAGCAAGGACACTGGAGGAATGTGAAGGCTTTGGCACCTATGGCTATAAAAAATATTAAACACAGTCTAACTCCTAGCTAGAGTAACATAAATCCTTACACTAAAGGTTTATGTAGCTCAGTTCTGGTTACCCAATGTAACATGTTTGACTTTTAACAAAAAAATTAGAAAGCATACCAAAAGGAAAGGAAAAAATTAAAATACATATACAAGCATAAGAATCAGATGCAGCTATCAAACAGATGTTGAAAATATCACCAGGAAAATAAAAATTATTATGATTAATGTGTAAAGGAATTTAATGGTAAAAATAGACAACATGCAATATCTGATGAGTAATGTAAACAAAGAGATGGAATCTCTGAAAATGAATCAAAGCAAATACTAGAAAGATATTCTGAGAAAAACAAAAACCGAGGGAACCATTGCCAGCAGACCTGCTCTGCAACAAATGTTAAAAGAAATGATTCAGGCAGAAGGAAAATGATATACATCAGAAGACTGGATGTACAGAAAGAAAGGATGAGTATCAGAGAAGGAATAAATGAAGGTAAAATAAAACATTTTTGTTCTTAATTTTTCTAATAGATAATTGTTTGTTTAAATAATGATGGAAACAATATATTGGTTGATCATAGCATATGTATAAATTAAAATAATGACTGCAAAGTAACAAGGCGTTGGAGGGAAGAATGGAGAATGCTCTGTTAAAAGTTACATGCACTACATATGAAGTGGCATAGTAGTCTTTGAGGTGGATTTAGATAAATTAAAAGTGTTTATTATAAACATTTTTATATTATTTTGTTTCATTGTAAAGGCTTTGCTTATAAAAGAAGTATATAAAACAAATATGATTGGTAGACTAAGAAAGGAGATAAAATTGAATCATATAAAAACCTCAATTAAAGGCAAAGAAGTCAGAAAAAAAAGGAAAAAATAAAGAAAAAAACAGAATAAACAGAAGGTATTTATTAAAATGGTAGATATTAATCCAACTATAAAACTAATCACTTTAGATGTCAATGGTCTAAATATACCAAATAAAAGACAGAGATTGTTGAATGGATTTTAAAAATATCAAGACCAAACTGTATGTTGTCTACAGGAAACCTACTTTAAATATAAAGTCCCAGCGTAAAAGTGAAAGGATGCAAAAAGATATACCATGCTAAAACAAATCAAAACAAAGCAGGAACTGTTATATTAATTTCAGACAAAGTAGACTTTATAACAAGAAAGATTATCAGAAGTAAAGAGGGGAAATGCATAATGATAAAGGGGTCAAGTCTCCAAAAACATAAGAATCTTAAATATTTATGCATGTAACATCAGAGCATCAAAATATGAGAGGCAAAACCTGATAGATGTGAAAGGAGAAAGAGACGACTCCACTCTTAGTATGAGACTTCAACAACCCTTTGTTAGTAATTGATAGATCAAGCAGTTGGAAGATCAATTAAGGATATGATCTGAACAACAGTATCCATGAATTTGATCTAACTGGCATTTATAAAATACTACATCCAGTGGAGCAGAATACACATTCTTCTCACATGGACTAGTCACTTACATGCACCACATTCTGGATTATCTTAACAAGTTTAAAAGAAAATAAAACATATAAAGTGTGTTCTTAGGCCACAAGAGAATTAAACTAGAAATAAGTGACAGAAATAAAGCTGGAAAATCACCAAATATTTGGCAATTAAACAAAATACTCTTAAGCAACCCATGAGTCAAGAAAAGTTATCACAAGAGACATTTTAAAATATTTTGAACTAAATGAAAATGAAAAGACAACTCATCAAAATTTGTTACAGGCAAGCGAAACAATGCTTAAAGGGGAATTTATAGCATTAAATATATATTTTAGAAAAGAAAAACCTAAAATCAATAACCTAAGCTTCGACCTTAGTAAACTAAAGAACAAAGAGCAATTAAATCTAAAACAAGAGAAATAAAATTTAAAAAATAAAATTTACAGCAGAAATCAAAGAAATTGAAAAACAGAAAAGCAATAAAGTCAATAAAACCGAAAGCTGTTTCTTTGAAAAGATTGATAAAATTGATAATCCTTTAGCCAGGATAGCAAAATATAAAAGAAAGATGATACAAATTAATAATTTAATAAATGATAAATGGACCATCACTACTGATCCCATAGGCATTAAAGGATAATAAAGGAATATTATGAACAACTCTATGACTTAGATGAAATGGGCCATTCCTTGAAAGACACAAACTGCCAAACTTAAATAAAGAGAAATTGGTAATCTGAATAGGACTATTTCTGTTAAAGAAATTGAACCAATAACTAATAACCTCCTTTATGGTTTTGCTGGTGAATCTTATCAAATATTTAAAGAAGAAATGATACCAATTCTCCACAAACTCTTCCAGAAAATAGAAGCAGAGGGAACACCCTCTATCTCTGAGGTCATAATTTCCCTGATAACAAAACCAGATTAAAAAAATTACAAAGAAGGAAAACTACAGACCAATATTTCTCATGAACATAGATGAAAACATTCTCAAGAAATATTAGCAAACAAAACCAATAATGTATAGAAAGAATTATACACCACAATCAAGTGTGACTTATTTTGGAAATGAAAGGCTGGTTCAACCTTTAAAAATCATTTAATGTAATTCACAACGGGGACAAGCTAATGAAGAAAAGCCCAACACTATTCATGACAAAAACACTACTCTTGATTAAAATGCCCAGAAGACTAGTATCAAGGGATTTTCCTCAAATTTGATAAAGAATGTCTAAAATCCTACAGCTATCACTCTACTTAAAGATGAGAAACTGCACACTTCTCCTAAGATCAGGAACAAGTCCTCTCTTACCACTCTTATTCAAAATTGTACAGGAAGAAATAGCCAGTGCAATAGTAAAAAAAAGATATATAAGTGTACAGATTGGAGGGTAATATGATTTTCTATGTAGAAAATTCCAAAGAAGCTACAGAAAAACTGTAATCATTAACAAATAAATAAAAAGACAGAGGATGCAAAGTCAATATACAAAATTCTATTTCCCAAATGCCAGCAATGAAAATTGGAATTTGAAATTCAAAAAAGCTGTGCCATTTACAATAACTCCATAAAATGAAGCTAAATGAAAAATTTAGGCATAATCCAACAAAATATGTGTAGGATCTGTATGTGGAAATCTATATAACACTGATGAAAGAAATCATATAAGCTCTAAATAAATGGAGAGATGGTCCATATTCATGGCATGGAATACTCAATATTGTTAAATGGCCAATTATTCCCAACTTGAGTGATAGATTCAAGGCAATTCCACTCAAAACCCAAGCAAGCTATTTTGTAAATATCGACAAATTGATTCTAAACTTTATATGGAAAAGCAAAATACTTTGAATGTCTAACACAATTCTGAAGGAGAAAATCTATGTGACTTTGCATTTGGTGATCCGTTTTTAGATATAACACAAGGAACATGATCCAAGAAAGAAAAAAAAAATTAAGTTGAACTTTAATAAAAGTGAAATTTTTTTTCTTTGAAAGACACTATTTAGAGAATGAAAAGAAAAGTGACAGATGGGGACAATATTTGCAAAATACCTATTTGATAAAGGACATGTATCCGAAATATATAGAGAACAGTTAAAACTAAATAATAAGATTAAACAACTGAAATAGCTGAACACCAAAGAATGTATACAGATGAAAACTAAGCATATGAAGAAATGCTCAATATCAAGCATCATTAGAGAAATACAAAATAAAACAAAAATGAGATATCACAACACACCTATTAGAATGACTCAAATTCAAAATAATGACAAAATTGCTATCGAAGATGTGGAGCAAGATTAACTCTCACTCATTGTTGGTGGGAATGCAAAATGGTGCAGCCACTTGGAAAGCTAATTTGGCATTTCCTTACAAAGCTAAACATACATTTACCATATAATCCAGGAGTCATACCCCTCAAGTATTTACTCAACTGATTTGAAAATGTATGCCCATACAAAGCCTACACACAAATGTTTATAGCAGATTTATTCATAATTATCAAAAACTGGAGGCAATCAAAATGTCCTTCAAAAGGTAAGTGGATAAGCAAGTTGCTGTACATCTGTACCATGGAATTCTTTTCGGCAATAAAAATGAATGAGCTATCAAGCCACACACAATATACATGAATCTTAAATGCGTATTTTTAAGTGAAAGAAGCCATCGTACATGGCTATGTGTTGTACAATACCATTTATATGACATTCTGGAAAGGCAAAACTAAGATATGACAACCAGGTGAGTAGTTGCTAAGGGCTTGGGGCATGGGGAAGGGTTATATACATGAATTATGGGAGATATTTTTAAGGGACTGAAACTATTTTGTATGATACTAGAATGGTGGATACATTACTAAATGGATATTTGTCTAAACCCATAGTAATTAAAAGCACAAAGAGTCAGCATTAATCTATGCAGAATTTGACTCAATGTATTACAAATGTTAAGAAACAACCTCACTGAATTGAATAGGGTAAAAATGTGTTGACATAAGTAACTTTGGAAATGGAACTGTATATAACATTGAAATCTAGTTAATAAAGTTTGTTTTCCATTGGGTTATGGGTTAAGCATTTGAAACCACTCTATACATGCACTGGATTTAAACAATTAGGGAAATGGAAGGAGGATGGCAGGAAACCAGGTTTCTCACTGTTTCAATGGGTGTTTACAAATAATCAAGGGAAAAACGCCTAGAGTTATCCATGTGGTGGTAATGCATTAGAGTTGAACTCATATTTAGCTTAATATAGATTGCTACATATAGAAATATTTATAGATATGCGTATATACATTGGTTAATATACACACATGCTTTTCAATACTCTCTCCATTGAGAGGGTCTAGAAGTGACAACAACCAGATAACAATCATTTGTTTATAAAAGGAAACAGGGCTTCTTGGATAAAAGCTAATTCCAGAACTAGGGAAGGAAAGATACAAAATGAGCCTGGAGCAATCTGTAGTCCAAGAAAGTAATGAAGTGCCGTCTCCCAACCACAAAATAATATAACTCATTCAGTGATAGGGATATGACAAAGGACACAGGAGCTGACTGAAACAAAGGCCAAAACTGGAATGATTTGATCCAAAAAGCAAATAAGATAGTAGGGGATTATAACTTAAGGTATAATATAAAAATCCAAAGGTCTATATGATTATATAAATAATTGAAATAAATGGGAGAAAAGAGAAAATATCTCATGTAGAAGCATTACAAATAATTTATGTACCATATGTACTTCTTAAGTGTGGACTAAGCATGACTTTCTTCTGAAAAATGCCATATGGAAAGAGGGTATAAAGAGCAACTTTATAGTGGAGAAATCTGACAAACACTACCTCAGCCAGATAGTCAAAGTTAACATCAACAGTAGTAAGTCATATTAATAGTAGGTACCCTTGATTTGATAGGACGAGAATGGTACTTTACTTCTGTGGCCTTCCACCACAAACCCATAAACCAGCCTAATCATGAGAAAAACATCAGACAAATCCCAAACGAGGGACATTCTGCAAAGTTCCTGACCAGTAACACTCACAATAAGAAGACATGAAAACTAAATGTAATGTGGTATCCTGGTGGATCCTAGAATATAAAAATATCATTTGATTCAAATGATGGAAATAGGAATAAAGTATAGACTTTAGTTAATACTGTTGTATCAATATTAGTTCATTTATTGTGACAAATATACCATACCAAAGTAAGATAATGATATGGGAACTCCTTGAACTATTGTCGCAATTTTTCAGTAAATCTAAAACTATTCTAAAACAAAAAGTTTTTAAAAAATGAATGATCATTTTTCCAACCGAGTTATGAAGTGCTGGAGTTTGTTGGTGTACGTTAAGAGACTGGAGTCTTTGGGCTGTCCATGTGCCAACTGGGCCTGGAACATACGTGCAGCTGCAACACCTACTCTACAGCTCGTTGGACTCACCCAGGACAACTGATGGGGAGATGATGATGGACAACGGAGAGAGTCTGCAGCTGCAGGAAGGATAGTCCCATCCATCTTCCCCATGGGATATAAGCCCGCTCTCAGATGGAGGTGGAGTGGACATCACCATCCCAGAATCCTCAGGATTGGGGGAAGAACTATGGACTAGAGTGGACTTACTGGTATTCTACTATAGACATATTGTGATTCTTAGCAATGGAAGAAATTACAACATTGATGTGGAGGCAGTGGCCACAGGAGGCTCTGGGGGCAGGGGGAGGGAAAAACAGTTGTAATACAGGGGTTTTTTAGGGACTTGGGAATCATCCTGAGTAACATTGCAATGAAGATATAGGCCATTTTATATCATCACATAACATGCAGAACTGTGTGGAGAGAGTGTAGACTACAATGTGAACTATGGTCCATGCTTATTGGCAAAGTCCCAGGATGTGTTTGTCAATTGCAATGAATGTGCCACACTAAAGAAGGATGTTTATGTGGGAGGTTGTGGGAGGAGTGGGAAGTGGAGCATATGGGAATCCCTATATTTTTGTGTGTAACATTTATGTAATCTGAGTTTTTTTTTAATTAAAAAATTAAGTAAATAAATAAATAAATAGTTATAAAAATGTATGATCAGGGAAGTGGATGTGGCTCAACAAGTTGCGTACCCACCTACCACATGGGAGGTCCCAGTTCAGTTCCTGTTACCTCCTGGAGAAGAAGAGCAAACAACTAGCAGACAGGTGAGCAAAACATCTGGGGACTGAGGGAGGGGATAAATTTTTTAAAAATAAGTAAATAAATCTTTAAAAAGAAAATAAATTCCTTTAAAAAAAATGAATGACCATACCAACCAGCTAAAATGCAGGGATTTTTATTTGATTCTGATTTTTTAATTAAGCATGACTTTTATCAGATCATTGGCATTTGGCATTTACTGTTAATTTTTTATAGTATTGCTTCTTTTTAAAGAGAAAATATCTTCTTATAGAAATGCAAACTGAAATATTTATTGATAAAATAATGTAATGGCAGGGACTAGTTTTGGATTAAGAGTAAAAGAGGAAAGTAGCTGAGGGAATAGATGAAGCAGGATTGACCAGGAGTTGAGGGCTTTTAAAATTGAGTTACGGTGCACAGAAGCTCATGGTATTGAACTGTTTAAACAGACTGTCTAAATTTCTCCCAAAATTAATAAAGAGAAGTTTGGTAAAAACACTTCAAATTTTCACGAACCTTGACTCTGTGGAATATAATTCTCTCACTATGTTCAGCCAATAAATAAATAAATAAAACTACCATTCATTAACAAGTCATGTGAGGTGCCAGCCTTGTCATCATACTTGAACTCCCATCTGCATAAGTCACTGAAACCAAGATAAAGAATAGTAATGTGCACAGAAAGAAAAAGAATGAGGAGGAGGACGAGGAGGAGGTGAGGGTGAATGAGAAGGGGAAGGAGAGGAGAAGGAAAGGGAGGAGGAGGAGATGAAGGAGGAGGAAGAGAAGAAGGAGGATGAGGGGAAAAGGGAGGAGGTGGAGGGAAGGGAAGAGGAGGAGGAGGAGACAAAAGCCTGAACTAAAATTAAATTAAACTAAGAAATGACAAGCAGCAGCTGGATGTGTATTTTTGAACACCAAGTGAGGGCCTAGGGGCTGAATATGGAGGGAGCAACACAAAGGCACGTTAAGCACGGAACTTGCTGCCTCTTCAGAAGTATTGTAAATAATTGGTAAGAGGTCTGCTTCCTTTAAGAAAAAGATTTGCAAGTACAGTTAAGATGAAAGTTTAAATGGTTGGTAAATATAAATTCCTTTTTATCTTTTTTCTTTAACCACTCTTTAAAGACGTATTATACTTATCAGAGTGTCTATGAAACTAGAGATAAATGGACACAGCACGCGTACACACACACACACCAGGCATTTTAGATTAAAAACAGAGACGATGACATCAAATTTACACATCAAACCTACGAATAAATGAATTGGAAATTTGGGGGTTGGGTGATGGAACCTCTATGAAATCACAGAGAGAAAAGGCTCTCAGGTGTATCTGAAGCTCAAGTTGTATAATAAAATGAGGTTTAAAACGATTCTGGCTTTAGGTTTTTTACACATCATTAATATCTACCACTTCAAGGCACATCAAATTAGGTATGCCAGCAGTTAAGTTCACATTTTCCTTGCTTCAAGAAGAGAATGAAAATGTGAGACAAAAAAATAAAAGATTTAAATATAGCATTTTAAGAAGTGCTGAAATATGGGAACATGAGGCAAGATGAAAGAATTATAAAGGAATATACAGATATTGAATTGAGATTCTGTGGCACTATAGATGTCATCTCCTGTATTTTTCAGGCTTGTAGAGATTAGCAACAGTTGAAGATGTATAAAATTGTAAACAATGCTGAACAAAGGGGACAAGCCTCTTTATGCTAGTATCACAGATTCAAGAGAGAGACCCGTCACTAACTGACTCTGAGTTAAGGTTCTTTATGTTTTTTATTATTATTATTATTATTATTACAGGTATTGTAGATTTTTTTTAAAAAATCATGCATAAAATACAGAGTTCCTGTATACCATTCTATTAGTAACATTTTGCATTAGTGTGGTATATTTGTTACAATTCATGAAGAACACTCATCATTGTACTAGTAGCTATAGTCCATCATTTATAACAGAGTTTGTGTTGTACAGTCCTATACATTTAAAAAAAAATTAGGGAAGCAGATGTGGCTCAAGCTATTAAGCTCCTACCTACCTCACAGGAGGTTCTGGGTTCGGTTCCTGGTGCCTCCTGGAGAAGACAAGCAAGACAGCGAGCTGGAGCAATGGGCAGGTGCGGCAAGCTGATGCAACAAAATGATGCAACAAGGAGACACAAAGAGAAAAGACAATGAGAGACTCAACAAAACAGGGAATGGAGTGACTCAAGTGATTTGAGTGCCTCTTTCCCATATGGGAGGTCCCAGGTTCAGATCCTAGTGCCTCATAAAGATAAGACGAGCACACAGTGAATGGACACAGAGAGCAGGCAGACAGTGAGTGCAAAACAATGAGGGGGCGGGGGCAAGTAAATAAATAAATAAATCTTTTAAAAAATTATTCGAGTAACATATAATATAACCTAAAATTGCCCCCTTTTAGCCACCTTCACATATATAATTCAGTGCTGTTAATTATGTTCATAATGTTGTTCTATCATCTATTACTTAAACTTTATTACCAACAGAAATAGAAATTGTCAAATTTAAACATTAAGGAAGGTATCTTAATGAAAAGGGAAAGAAGGTCTGCTCTTACCATTCTACTGAGGCATTTGGGGAAAAGTTTGTAATTTAAATTCAAATGCCACATATGTTATATTGTGCTCTGTTTTAGAGTACATCCACAAATATTTCTACATTATGTGCCATTATTTATGAGTATGGAAGAATTTGAGCACAATATATGATAGCTGTAATTGTATACAAAGTGAGTTTTCACACTTAAAAAAAAAAGTATAAATCTATAGACCAAATTTCAGCACTTGGCTTAGTCTGATTGGAGTTGTGGAAGTTCAAGGGAAAGGGAAGTATTCTGAAACATCTGGAAATCCAAGATACAATCACAAACATTATTGTGAGGTAAATCACAGAGACTTATATTATCAGAAAGAAATATATTCCTTTCTGATAATACTTTATTGTGGATAATACAATATATTTCTTTCTGATAAACATTATTGTGAGGCAAATCACAGTGATTTATATTATCAGAAAGGAACATCTGGAAGATAACCAAGCTAAAAGGAAACATATCATGGAGAAAGAGGAGGAAATTATTTTTTCAATGTTGATTTTGTTGCCAAGAGTTTCAATTATTACACAAAGATGAGAGAGATGTAATGGGTTTAGTGATTGCTAAGGCTTTTAATACATTACCTCAATGTATCTTACTTAACATTTAATTCAAATTGACATAAAAATGAACACTATCACCTCATAGAAAAGTTTGGCTGGGAGAAGATAAATAAGAATGCTGATCAAATCAAAGTGCAAGAGAAGTGACTAGAACAGTAAAGACACAAAAGTCAATATTTGCCTGATTTTTCTTTGCAAATATTTCTCCCCTTAACATATAAGATGTTCACATGAGTGATATTTCCCACCTCCTTTAATAAGAATGCCTTGGAAGAAGAGGTAAAATGCAGACTATAGCTGATGCAGAGTCACGGTCTCCTTCTGTAGTGGCTGATGGTGACCTTCAGAAGATAAGAGCAAATAGCACATGCATTGGCAGATAAGACTGGAAAGAAAATTCACCACCCAAATTGGTATGCAGGACTTTATCAGGATAAAGATCAGCCCAAATGCTAGGTATCTCAGGAAAGGTTAAGGATAAACCTGACAATTCCTAGTTGTCCTGTAGGCATATAAGACAAAGTCAAATGTATTTCCCAATTCAAAATGAGCTCTACAGAAGTATGTTTGACATAGTTTGGGAAGCAACAAGTCATAGCTGCCTAAAGAACCTGGATTTAAATGCAGGGAAAGCCTTTTTAATAAGGAACTCATGGAGGAAATAAGAAATTTATCATGAAGAAGCAAGGAGGGAGTGACACCAGCACAGTTGATTGGGAAGCATTTTCTTAATTGAAGTACACAATTATATCCCAATGAACGTTCATGGTGTATAGTTCCAGACCTTTTTCCTTTCTTATTGACAGGCTGCTTAGACAAAGGAAAGATTTATCTCCATTCAAGGCAGGCTTGTTTGGGAGGGCGTTGAAAAGAACATTGCAAAGGAAGCTGAGTAAGAAATAAATTCTCTGATTATAATTTGGGAAGGTTTAGTAGGCATATAATGCCCTTCCTCTAATAAGGACAAGAAGGAAATTATGGTCTAGAGTTAACCCCCCCTGAAAGGACTTTAACACCTTTTTTTTCAATACCATTAAAGCAAATTAGGGAATACTAAAGGCTCTACTTAAAGTACCTAGGTTTAATATTTCTCACTCTAAATGTTAGGTCATAAATAACAATCCTAATCTAACTTCAGTTTTCCTCACCTGGCTTTAAGACAGAGGTCATAAATTGGCAGTTCACAGGTAGGTGTGGCCCATCAGATCTGTCTCCAGAATTAAAATAAATTTGATGTTAATTTTTAAAATTGGGAGAGAAATCATAATTTATGGCTTTTCATAGAAAAAAAGACTAGCAATCTTTGGGCCAAACACCACCTAGCAACACTTAGCAAGAGCCAAGTTGCCATACCTTGGATATGATAAAACAGACTGCTCCACTTCCCAATATTTCCCATCTGGATCACTTTTTCCTTTTCCTTTTACTGCCTGCCCCTGCAGGTATTTGAGAGTTTGAGTCATGCAAAAGTATATTCTTAATAGTGTGTTAAAATTTGTAAGTAGAAACAATTTTTGATCAATATTTGATATGTAATCTTTTTAAAAATTTCTAATTGCATGAAAAGGAGGAATTTGCTAAATTAACACAAAATTTTCTATATCTGAAGCCAAGGGCCATTATATAATTGGCTTAAGACATGATCAGAATGCATCAGCTTAGGGTCTAGAAAAAAGGACCTAGAATCAATAATCCTTCCAAAACTTAAAAAGAAGAAAAACACATTATTTGATCAATCATCAAGGAGATGCTTGTACTATTCTCAAAGTAAGGATAGGTGCAAACTTGTAAGACTTGCTATCTACTACTCTGCTTAGCCAAATCTCTGTGATTTTCCTTTGCTTGTTAAAGGTAAATTTCCTTATTTACTCTCTAATAGACTGAAATAATGAATGGCTTCTTTTCTAAGTGTACAGTTTTGACAAGAGGTGGAATGTGTCTAGAGAATTGACAAGCTAGTAGGTGTAAAAAGGACAACCACCTGGAGAAAAACGTGAGATTCTGAGGATCCTTTTAGCAGCAAACATTCCCTCATCTGCTCTGTGATGAAACTGGGCCCAGCATTTTATAGACAATTAACATTTTAAATGGTCCACCTGGCTATGTGGCCTTCTTAGGACTACATCATGCCCTGCTGGCTTGCAAAGCAAAACCTATCTTGTCCTCCCCACGTCTAACCCCAACTGAGGAACAGATTTAGAGAGAGAGAAACGGATCTGAGTTTCTGCTCTAAACTGCTGGCATTCTGAATCTCCTGCATAAACTTCTGAGATCCTTCCAGAGAATTCAGCAGTAAAACCAATCATTCATGAGGTTGCCAGAGGGCAATAAAAATTTCACTGGCTTGACTCTAGGAGCACTTCAGGCAATTTTCCATAAAGCAGGGGTAACAGGGCAGGTGTGACAGAATCATGAGAGCGAAGCTGCCTGGGAAGCTCTGGTCCCGGCTCCCAATCAGACGCCTCTGGCACCCTCACCACAGCCAACCCAGATGCCCCAATTAGGCACTAACAAAGAGCAAGCTAAGCAAATACATCAGTGAGATGGTCCATGGGGAAAGAGGTAAATTAAAACTGACGCAAGCCCTGAAGCTGCTGAAGTCAAAAGCTCAGGTACTCTCACAGCAAGGATTCCCAGAGGAAGTGGGGATTTTGTTGAGTATGTGTGAGCACTTTTAAAAGTATCAAGGTATCAGGATATTCCCCAAACTCCAGAGGATGGTTGTCTCTGCTATGTCAGAAAGCACAAGGCTCAGAGGTAAGTAGATGGTAGAGGGAATGAAAACGCAATTCATGCAATATGCAAGCATTTCATATCTCTGCTTATTTAGAAGAAAGCACATAGCAAAATAACTGGGAAAGCATTGCAATGATGTTAACTAATGCAGTTTGTTGTATTTGTTATATCAGTATTTTCTTTTTAGTTAGAAAGAGGTTATTTTGCTTTATTTGTTCTCATTTTTATTAGCACAATTTGGCTTTTCATCTCAGGGCAAATGCTATTTTTATCAGCCATGAAGGAGAAATATTTTAACACATAATGAGCAATAACCCAGAGGTAAAATACTCACATTTTTCCTCATCCCTAGATTTTTCAGCAATTACTCAATTACCAGATGCTGATTGGGGACATTATAAAATATACTGTATATTTAAAGGAAGGAGAAAAAGAAAAATTGGGAAAGTCCAAGAGCTTTTTTTATAGTAAAACCAGCTTTAGTCCAACTTTCCTTTATATAATAAACTGTTTGAATAAATTTTTTCTTACTTGGACTTTCTACAATTAATTTGGCCATTGCTTAATGTTTATAGAGTACTTTAAATTTCGTAGTGTTTTACAACCACTGTTTAGTTTTTCTTTACTACGCTCCCAAAAGGTGTAAGTAGTAAAATTCTCACCAGAAACAGAACAGGAAATTCTGAACAGCCATGAGAAAGGATATTCTTATAAGGCATTTTGGATGGTGAATGTAGTAAGGAAGTCAGTTGCTGATTGGTTTTATAAACTTAAAGTAAATTTTTCCAACATTTATTTGAACTCAGCTGTGACAACATTCTTCCATGGGTTATTTATGATTGATTGTAATAAATCCTGGCAAAGAAATTGAGTTCAATATAGAAGGCTTGAAGTCAATGAGTCCAAAGTTGGAAGGACCTAAAAAGATTGGCAAGTCCAGAATAAGTCTGAAAGGCAGGCCATCTTTAGAATAAGCTAATTTCCTCTGGTTCAGCCCTCACTAGAAATGGAGAAATTTAGTTACAAAATATTTATAAATTTAAAATTAATATTGTCACATGTTCCATGACTACTTGCTTTTTCCTTAGACTTATTTGTTCCTTAGAGTACATGCCCTTAATTGAGCATTTTACTTCCTGCCTCCAGACTCCATTTGGATTGGTTAGAATAATTCCTAGATATCATACCAGTGCTTACACAGTTTTTAAAGAGAGTTGTAATAGCAGCAGATAGAAGCCAATATTAAACTTAATAAAGATCACAATGGTACTATCACAATGCAACTGACTTCAATAAGCATTTAATGAGTCTGCTATGTGATTAACATGCAGTAGGTTGGGCATGGAAAGAAAAAAAGTGGTTACTACTTGTAAGAAGACTGAACTACATCACAGAGATAAAGGCATGTTATAACCACTTGAATAACCATAAAACCAATTTAAGATATATGAAAACTGAGTAGTTTAGACAGCTAGTAGATACGTGCAAAACAATAATTTAGAGAGAAGTCAATTAAAAAATATTCTAATAGATGAGATATGACTTGTACTGAAACTTGAAGGAAAGGCTAAGAAGAGAAAGGAAGGAAAGCACATTCTAAATAAAAGAAATAACAATTAAAAATAAATAATTAGAGTGGCTTATTCTTAAGTCAATGATGGAAAATGCTTACATGGAACAAGGTATTCACACTGAGAAAAAAATAGATTTAAGTTGGATAAATTAGGGAAATTTTTTCCTTCAATCTCATATAGAGAACGTAACTGTTCAGTATGTGAATTTTGATCTGGCTTGAAGATGAATGAAAAGAAAATACAGGAGGAAATAGCAATGGAGCAATGGCATAGGGTGGGAAATAAGCAACCTAAAGGATAATAAAGGCATACACAAGTTTACTGAGAAAGAGAGATGGGATAACATGAAGGAAGTGGTTTGATGAAAGAATATTTTAAGACACAAAAGAAAAAAATCAAAATCAGTAAAAAAGTCCATTAAAGGTAATATTCATAATAACAAGAATCATAGCCAAAGGCTATGCATAATTAAAGAATTCTTATTACAGAACAAATCTATCATTTCCTTAACTGCTGTAGAATCCTGTCTCCTTAGTTTTCTCCCTAAGATTTCTTTCTTGACCCTCTTCTTGTCTTGGCTATGCTACATACTCTCCTTAGTTGTGCTTATTTGTTCCCTGGTTTCAATTGTTTAGAACATATGCATTTTTGATATAGCATTTTCAAATGTGTAGAACATAATCATTTTTTAAAAGAGATAGGTCCCTCATTTACATTTCTGTTGAACTTGAACTCTGCTGAATGTCATCAATAAATGTTTCATAGCCCATTCCTCATATTTAATACATCAAAATCAGAATTCCCACTTTTCTTCCAAACCCAGGACTCTTCCACTATCCTCTCTTGTCCTCTGTGTATGAGGTTATTAGATGGTTTAAGTCTATTTTCTTTCAACAGGATCATTATAGCATCTTACCAAGCCTATTTTCCTCCAATTTCTTCCACTTTTAATTTATATTTAAAACACTTGATTGATAAAGCCATTCCACTTCTACAAAACTATAATATTTTGTTATGTTTTATTGTGAGGTATTTTATTTTATTTTTATTTTATTATTTTATTATTTTATTTTTGCCTCTAGAACATATTCCAAACTCCATAGTATGACATCCAAGACTCATCCTATTTTCTCTCTTTTCAGTGTTCTGCTGTACTGGTCATCAAACAATCATAGTGTCTTCCCATTCCCAGAATAGAATCTGTACTTTCCAATACTGAACCATGTCTATAGCTAATAGCAGTATCTTAAAATCCTCTTCAGCACTGTTCTCTTGGAAAAATTCCTGGTCCTTTGATACCCTGCTCAGATGGCATCTTCTTCTTTGACCACTCACCCAGATTTAATCACTAACTCTTCTAAGCAACCACTATACTTACATGGAGTTCCACTGGTAATTTCAAAACTACAAGATTGCTGGTCCACAAGTTTCAGATACATAGATGATCAATAATTGTAATGGATTTTTAATTGTCACCCTTCCTCTAAACTGGAAAAACAATTACAATTTCCTGAAGAGAGTAATTTCTAAAATAAATAAAAATATGTACCTATCCAAATATTTTTTGACTATAAATTTCTTCCTACTCATAGTCTCAATGATGCCAGCCATTGGTCACCAAAAATAAAATCTAATTACATGGTTTCTAGAACATAAAGAAAAACAAACAAAAAATTGATTAAGCTCAATGGCAGTGCTATATACACAATAACTGCTCTGAACAAGTTACTTACACAGATTTCTACTATAGCTATTTCTTCTATGTTGGAAAGAATATTTGGAGAAAGTAGAATACCAGACTCCCACATAGCCTAGAGTTTTTGGAAAAGTGGAGGCAACTGATAGCAAACTTTCCAAGACTCAGATACCTCGTATAGCTCATTGGAAGATTAAATTAAATAATGTTTGCAGAAAAACTGGCATATAGTAACATATTTTGATTTCTTACATTATTATGACTATAATTGCATTATCTATAATAATGTGGGAGACAGGAAAGAAGATGGACTGGAAAATCAGACACACTAGGTCTAGGCATTTGCCAGCTGTGTGACCTACAATAGTTAGTTAAATTTCTTTTTAAAATTTATCTATAGTTAACATTAGCTGCAACCTGACAGTGTTAAAATGAGATAGATGCTGCAACTAGCATGAAACCTGGCACACAACAAATACTATAAAAAGTTGGTTCTTTTCTCTGTGTGCAAAATGCCAAATTCTTAATCATTTTTATTTTTATCAATGTTAACTTCTTATAAACACAATAGACCCTTTACCAAATACATTAGAATTTGTTAGTTCATTTTCTTATATGCATATAAAATTCTCAGTGTTAGCTCTGACTTGAGACTCATCAGAAAAATGATGTTTGGGTTTCAAATTTTCTAAAATAATAACCAGAGAAGTCTTTCTGAGGGATACAGGACTATGCTACTACAGAAAAGGATTTCAAAGTATATTGTCTATGATTACACGAGTGGTTCAAACGTCCTTTAAACTCCAGCAATTATTGCCCTGATTCCCAATAAATCAAAAAAATGGATCCATATTATCACTTAACTGCCAATGTTTTACAAATCATATTTGGATTTAGTTTAAAGAACATAAAGTCTTGAACACAACTTCCCATTTTTTAAAATCTAATTCATTTATTTCGATATATAGCCATGACATTTTTTAACAATTCTGAAAGAATAGGGAGAAAAGTGTGGAGTATTAAGAGGAGTGAAGAAAAGAGAAAAAGAGCTCTTCCTTTAGTAAATTTTAATCATTTTTACCAAAGTCCTGTTAAATTTATTTGCATAACCTATCCATTTCTAGTTTTCACTTTATATCTAGAAAAGCAGAAACAATGGTTAATATATATTTTTGTTTATGCTTTCAGATATAACAAAGAACTCAGAATATCTTTAATAATGGGCCATATGTATCTTCCCTTAGTAGAATCAATATTATGAGTTGATTATATAGAGAAATTTTCACAATTTCTGGGGGCACATGAATAGTTGATTTCTAGACAATCTTCCTGGACATGCTAGAGGAGTCCTTTCTCACTGACTTTTTGTTTAATTCAGGTAAATTGACTCTCAAAATGGAAAGAGGACATCAAATTTTCCTTTTCTCCCATCAGGACTTGCTTTCTTCAACCTCTCCTCTCTTGCAAATCTCATTTATTATGATTAGGAAAAAAAATAATTTTGATTAATGACCTTGTTTGAAGACAAATGAGTTTGATTAATCAATGTTTTCCTGTGGAGTGTCCGCTTTGGAGCAAGGCCTCCTTATGCATGTTTATCAGTATTTATGATTTCTAAGAATTGCTAAGCTTCCTAAATCAACTGATTTTAACTTTGCCATGATTCATTGATTTAAAAGTGTTTTATATAGTTTGCAGAGGAACAATTTGATATGAAATATCATCTGCAATATTGTCTTTCTTCCAAGCCATAATTTTTGTGCAGTTGAATCAGAATGTTTCTCTTGTGCATATTGACGATTGTGTAAGTGATTACAATTCAGTCCAAGTGAATGATAAGACATGCTGCCTGTCCTACCCTCTCAGGATGGTAATGGACGGTAGCAGAAGGAGTGTTAGTTAGTATTATACTAACAATACTGTAAAATTTAGTTGAACAAAAATGCAATGAAAGGCATTTAATTTAAATTCAGTATTGATTGAAAACACACAAAATTAGTAAAAAAATTTATATTGATAGAGTGCTGCAGAGTTTAAAAAAAGACTTTCACATCAAAAATCTCAGTTAATACAACAAACCTAAACATTAAGTACTGGTGGCCTGATTATCCTTCATTATGTGTGAAGAGATTGAAGCCCAGAGAGGCTATATGGCCAAAATCACAAAACTATAATGAAAGTTGTAGAATAAGTATTAGATAATAGCTTATATCTTGTAATAAAAACTTTATTGAGATATAATTCACATACTATAAAACTCACCCTTTAAGGTATACAAATTAATGTTTTTAGAATATTCACATGGTTGTAAACTATCACCACTATCAAATTTTGGAATATTTTCATCACCCCAAAAAGAACCCATTAGCAATCACTTCCTATTTCTTCACAACTCTCAACTCTTCCCACCAAGCCCCTGACAACAACTAATCTAATCTCTGTCTCTGTGGAAATGGAATCACACAATATGTGGCCTCTGTGCCTGATTTCTTTCGTTTAGCAAACTGTTGTCAAGAGTCATCCATGTTCTAGTGTGTTTTAGGACTTCATTTGTTTTCATGGACAAAAAATATTCCACTGTACAGATATGCCATATATCATTTATCCATTCATCACCTAATGGACATTTAGGTTGTGTCCACATTTTAGCTATTACGAACAATGCTGCTATTCATATTTGCATACAAATGTTTGTCTGGAGATATGTTTTCATTTCTTTTGAGAGTAGAATACCTAAGTCAGAAGGTAACTCTCTTTTTAGCTTTGTGATGAACTGCCAAACTGTTTTCCAAAGGGCCTGCATCATTTCACTTACCCATTAGCATTGTATTACAGTTCTAATTTCTCCACATCCTTGACAACACTTGTTATTGTCTGTCCCTTTTATTATACCCATCCTAGGTGTGAAATGGTAGTTTATTGTGGTTTTGACATGCATTTGCCTAATGACCAATGATGTTTAGTTTCTTTTCATGTGTTTATTGAGCACTTGCGTATCTTCTTTGAAGAAATGTCTACTCAATTCCCTCACCATGTTTAATTGCTGTTTTAATTGTTTTTGTTTTGTCTTTTTATTGATGAGGGTTCATATAATTTTGTGTATATGTCCAATTATGAAACATATGATGTGCAAATATTTTGTCCCATTCTATGGATTACTTTTTCACTTTCTTAATGGTGTATTTTGAAGCACAAAAGTTTTTCTTTTTCAAAATTTTGATAACGTCCCATTTATCTATTTTGTCTGTGAGTCCCTTGTACTTTTGATGTTGTATCTAAGAAAGCATTGCCTAA
This sequence comes from Cabassous unicinctus, assembly GCA_029593785.1. Classification (NCBI taxonomy): domain Eukaryota; kingdom Metazoa; phylum Chordata; class Mammalia; order Cingulata; family Chlamyphoridae; genus Cabassous; species Cabassous unicinctus. The sequence goes on from JAQZBX010000248.1 coordinate 74,597, forward strand.
TCCAGGTTCACCAATATTTACTCCTACATATTCTTCCAAGAGCTGTATAGATTTAGTTCTTACATTTAGTAGTATGATCCATTTTTAGTTAATTTTTTATATGGTTTGTGGTAGGGGTACAACTTCATTCTTTTTATATATGATTATCCAGTTTTCTCAGCACCATTTGTTGAAAAGGCTATTCTTTCCACATTGAATTGTCATGGCACCCTTGTTGATAATCAGTTAATCATAAATGAGATGGATTGTTTCTGGGCTCTCAGTTCTGTTCCATTGATGTCTGTCCTTATGCAATTACCATAGCATCTTAATACTGTAGCTTTGTGGGAAATTTTGAGATCAGGAAGTTGTAAGCCCTCCAAATTTGTTGTTCGTTTTAAAGATTGAATTGGATATTCTGAGTTGCTAGCATTTTTGTCTGCAAAAAAGGCAGCTGGGATTTTGATGGGAATTTTTTTGAATCTGTAGAAAAATTGTGTAAAACTGACATCTAACTATGTTAGGTCTTCCAATCCAAATAAAGGGGATGCTGTTACATTTACTTAGGCCTTCTTTAGTGTCTTTCAATGATGTATTGTAGTTTTCAGCATACATGTATTGCAATTCATTTGTTAGATCTATTCCTAACTATTTTAATTCTTGACTATCATAAATAGAATTGTCTCACCAATTTCATTTTCAGAATGAAAATGGAAGTGTATAGAATTATACTTTGCAAGTGTATAGAATTACAATTGATTTTTGTGTAGTGACCTTTTTATCACGCAACCTTGGTTAACTCCTTTTATTTGTTAGAATAGTTTTTAATGGTTTCCTTAGGATTTTCCATATACAAGATTATGTCATCTGTGAGTAGAGTTTTACTTCTTCCTTTCTAATCTGAATGTCTTTTTTATTTTTTTCTTACCTAATTACTCTAGCTAGAACTTTCAGCACAATGCTCAATGAAACTGGGAAGAGAATATCCTTATCTTCTTTCTGGGCTTAGAGGGCAAACCTATTTTTTCATAATCAACTATAACATTACTTATGGATTTTTCATTGGTAGGTAGATTCTATCAGATTGAGGAAGCTCCCTTCTATTTCTAGTTTGTTAAATTATAGTTATCATGAAAGCGTTCAGGATTTTTTCAAACGCATTTTCTGAATATTATGATGATCATGTGGTTTTTGGTCTTTATTCTTCTGATATGGTGTATTACATAATTGATTTTCAGATATTGAAACAAGCTTCAATCCTCGGATAAATCTCAATTGGTCATTGTGTATAATCGTTTCATATGATGGTGGATTCAGTTTACTAATATTTTGTTAGGATTATTATGTTTAAATTCATAAGAGATATTGCCTTGCAGTTTTCTTTTCTTGTGATATTTTTGTCTGAATTTGGTATCAGGGTGATACTAGTCTTATCGAATGAGTTGGGAAGAGAAACTTCCACTTCGATTCCTTGGAAGAGTTTGTGCAAATCTAGTTTAATTATTCTTTAAGCATTAGGTAGAATTCACAAGTGAAGATATCTGAGTGTGGGTTTTTCTTTGTGGGAAGCTTTTTTTAAATTACTCATTTGATCTTTTTACTTGATATATCTAGACAGATTTTTTTATTTAGTTTAGTTTTGGAAGTTTGTATCTTTCCAGGAATCTGGCCGTTTCATCTAGATATCTAATTTATTGGCATAAAATTATTCAGATATTCATGATATTCACTTAGAATCATTTTTTACTTTTATTGTCAATAGTGATGCTTCCTCTTTCATTCCAGATTTTAATAATTTGAATATATTCTCTTTTTCTTGGTCAATCTAGCTAAATGTTAGTCAATTCCATTGGTCTTTTCAAAGGACCAACTTTTGCTTTTGTTGATTTTCTCTATTTTTTCTATTCTCTGTTTTATTTATTTCTGCTCTAAATTTTATTATTTTATTCTTTCTTCCTTTTTTGGCATTATCTGCTTTTCTTTTCCTAATTTCTTAAGGTGGAAGTTACATTAATTTGTGATATTTCTTCTTTTCTAATGATGACATTTATAGATGTACATTTTACCTCTAAGCATTGAGTTAGCCTTATTCCATTGATTTTAATATGTGGTATTTTCATTTCATTCATCTCAAAGTAATTTCTCATATCCATTGTGATTTCTTTTTCAACCCATTGGTTATATAGGAGTGTGTAGTTTAATGTCTACATATTTGTGAATTTCCCAAGTATCTACCTGCCTGTTATTGGATTCTAATGCCATGCCAGTGTGATGGGAGAACATACTTTGAATCCTTTTGAATTTATTGAGATAGGTTTTGAGGCCTAACATATTGTCTATTCTGTCCTTGAGAAAAAAATTACATTCTGCTGGGGTTTTTTTTGGTGGAGTATCTATATATCTATTAGGTCTGGTTGTTTCATAGTCTCTTTCAAGTGTTCTATTTCCTTGGTGATTTTGTCCCTAGATGTTCTATCCATTACTTAAAGTGGTAGATTAAAATTTCCAATATTTACCATTTAATTGTTCATTTATTCCTTCAATTCTATCATTTTAGCTTAACATATTTTTGGGTCTATTGTTATATGCTTCATGAAGGATTGACCCTTTATCATTATAAAATGTCTTTTTTTGGTCTCTAAAAGCAACTTATTTCCTAGAATCTATTTTGTTTGATGTTAGTATAGCACTCCATCTCTCTTTGGGTGTTTGAAAACTCTTAGCTGTGAAAACTCTTTTGTATTGATTGTTTCCCCCTTTTGGTCAAGTTCGTTTTCCAAATGCATCACAACTTGGTGCTTGATATTAATCCTTCAGTGCCAGGGAAGCTTAACCCTGAGAGTCATGTCCCATGCCAGCGGGGAGAAGGTGGTATGTTTATTTGCTGAGTTTGGCTTAGAGAGAGGGCACATTTAAGTAACAAAGAAGTTTTCAGGAGGTAGCTTTTAGGTGATAGTTATTATTAAACTAAGTTTCAATTTTATAAGAATAAGATTCATAGTTACATGCATTAATATTGAGGGTTTGACATTTTGGTCTGGTTTGACAGTTTGGTCTGTTCTCTTTTATTAAGTACTGCCTATGTACTCAAGAGATTCTTGCTCTTCTATTTGAGACTATGGCAGAACTCCCCATGATGGGAGTTTAATATTTTCTTGTTTATTGTGTGGGTCTCCACTCACTGAGATTACACCCTATGACAAGATGAACACATTCATATTCTATAGAAGCAAGCCTCAGGTGCACCCTTTCTCTCACATCCCCCCACCACCGACACCCTGCACCAGTGACCCTCCTCTGCAATATTTGCCAAAAGAACGTTCCCAAATTGTATTTTCAGCCACAGACCTCCATCTCCCCAGAGTTCATTTGTTCTTTCCTCAAACTCTCCCCCCACTTCCATGGATAGTTCAACCAACCCACAAACCCTGCTCACCCTCACACTCCAGCACCATCAACGCTACTCACATCCCTCCACAACCATCACCCCCATCCACTGCCAAACCACCCCCTTCTGCCTTATCATAAGATCTGCCCATTTGAGCATCAGTTTACCACTCTCTGCTCCCTTTTCTCTTGGTAAACTACCTTCTAGACTCTATCACTGTGAATCTGCTCAATATGATTAGGTCATATCAGTGAGGTTATGTAGTATTTGTCCTTTAGTAACTGGCTTACTTCATTCAACCTAAGGTCTTCAAGATTCATTGATGTTGTTGCACATGTCAGTATGTTATTCCTTCTTAAAGCTGAGCCATATTCCATTGTATGTATACACCACATTCTGCTTATCCATTCATCCGTTGATGGACACTTAGGTTGCTTCCAACTTTGGCAATAGTGAATAATGCCACTATGAACATTTGTGTGCATATATCTGTTCATGTCCCTGCTTTCAATTTTTCTGGCTATCTACCTAGTATTGGGATTGCTGGATCATATGACACTTCCATAGTTAGCTTCCTGAGGAACCACCAAACCATCTTCCACAATCCCTGTACCATTCTACATTCCCACTAGCAGTGAATGAGTGTTCCCATTCCTCCACATCCTCTCCAACACTTTTAGTTTTCAGGTGTTTTTTTTTTTTTTAATAGCAGCCAGTATCGTAGATATAGGATGATATCTCATTGTAGTTTTGATTTACATTTCCCTAATAGCTAGTGATGTTGGGTATCTTTTCAGGTGCTTTCTGTTAGCCATTTGTATTTCCTTTTTGGAAAAGTGTCTATTCAGATTTCTTGCCCATTTTTTAAATGAGTTGTTTGTCTTTTTATTTTTTTGAAATGTAGGATTTCCTTATATATGCTGGATATTAGATCCTTATCAGATAATTGGTTCTCAAATATTTTCTCCCATCGAGTAGGCTGCCTTTTCACTTTCTTGACAAACTCCTTTGAAGCGCAAAAGATTTTAATTTTGAGGTACCATTTATCTATTTTTTCTTTCATTGCTTGTGCTTTGGGTATAAAGTTTATGAAACCATTTCTTACTACAAGATGAGGTAGCTGCTTCTCAGCATTATCTTCCAGGACCTTTATGAACTTCCCTTTTATATTTAGGTCTCTGATCCATCTTGAGTTAAGTTTTGTATATGGTATGAGATGGTGATCCTATTTCATTCTTTTGGATATGGATATCCAGTTCTCCCAGCACAATTTTGGAGAGGCTATTCTGTCCCAGTTGAGTGGCCTTGAAGGCCTTATTGAATATCTGTTGGCTGTATATGCATGGGTCAATATCAGAACTCTCATTTCATTCTTTTGGTCATTATGTCTATCTTTGGGCCAATATCATGCAATTTTGGCTTTTGTAACTTTGTAGTATACTTTACAGACAGGTAGTGTGATTCCTCCAATTTTATTTTTCTTTTTCCATATATTTTTGGCTATTCAGAGCTCTTTGCTTTTCCAAATGAATTTTATAATTGACTTTTCCAGTTCAGTAAAAAATGTTGTTGCACTTTTTATAGGGATTGCATTAAATCTGTAAATCAATTTGGTAGGATAGACATCTTAATGATATTTAGTCTTTTGGAATATTCTTCCATTTATTTAGGTCTTCTTTGATTTACTTTAAAAATGTTGTGTAGTTTTCTGTGTACAGTACTTTACATCCTTAATTATGTTTATTCCTAAATATCTAATCAAATTAGTTGCTATTGTAAATGGAATTTTTTTCTTGATTTGCTCCTCAGATTGCTCATTAATGGTGTATGGAAATGTATGTTGATCTTATATCCTGCCACTTTACTGAACTCATGTATCACCTCTAGAAGCTTTGTTGTAGATTTTGCAGGATGCTCTACATAGAGAATCATGCCATCTGCAATTAGTGAAAGTTTTGCATCATCATTTACAATTTGGATTCCTTTTATTTCTTTTTCTGATTAATTGCTTGTGCAAATACTTCTAATAACATGTTAAATAAGAGCAGTGACAGTGGGCATCCTTGCCTTGTTCCAGATCATACAGGGAAAGCCTTTAGCATTTCACCACTGAGTATAATGTTAGCTGTGTGTTTTTCAGATATGCCCTTTATCAGGTTGAGGAAGCTTCCTTGTATTACTATCTTTTGGAGTGTTTTTATCAGTAAAGGATACTGTATCTTGTCAAATGCTTTTTCTGTGTCAATAGAAATGATCAAGTGATTCTTTTCTTTCAATCTGTTAATGTGATGTATTATATTGACTGAATTTCTTATGTTGGAACATCCTTGCATACCTGAGATAAAACCCACTTTATCGTGGTTATAATTTATTTGATGTGCTGTTGAATATGATTAGCAAGTAGTTTGTTGAGGATTTTAGTATCTAAGTTAATTCAAGAGACTGATCTGTAGTTTTCTTTTCTTTTGGTGTCTTTTTGTGATGTTAGTATTAGAGTGATGATGGCATCATAAAATGCATTATGTAGTGCTCCCTTTACTTCTATTTTTTAAAAGATTTATTTTATTTATTTATTTCTCTCCACTCCCTCATTGTTTGCATTTACTGTGTCTGTTCACTGTGTGCTCATCTTCCTTTTAGGAGGCACTGGGAACTGAACCTGGGACCTCCCATGTGAAAGAGATGGGCCTAATCACTTGTCCCACCTCTGCTCCCTGCTCTGTTGTTTCTCTCATTATATTTTCCTCCTTATGTCTCTTGTTGTATTATCTTGTTGAGTCATCTTGCCATGCCATCCCATCACACCAGCTCACTGTCTAGTTCATCTTCTTTAGGAGGCACCCAGGAACCAAACCCGGTACCTCCCATGTAGTAGGTGGGAGCTCAATCACTTGAGCCACATCTGCTTCCTTTTACTTCTTTTTGTGTGTGTGAGTTTAAGCAGGATTGGTGTTGGTTCTTTCTGGAATTATTAGTAGAATTAATCTGTGAAGCCATCTAGTCCTGGGGTTTTCTTGATTAGGAGGTTTATGGTGATTAATTCAATCTCACTACTTGTGATTAGTCTGTTGAGAGTTCTTTTATTTCTTGTTTCATCAATGTAGATTGCTTGTGTGTTTCTCGAAATTTTTCCATTTCATCTAAGTTATTCATCCTGTGGGCATACAATTTTTCAAAATGTCCTTTTATGATACTCTTTATTTCTGTGCAATCAGTGGTGATATACCCTCTCTTGTTTTTTATTTTATTTACTTGCAAATACTCTCTTTTTTTCTATGTTAGCCTAGGTAAGTGTTTGCCAATTTTGTTAATCGTCGCAAAGAACCAGCTTTAGGTTTTATTAATTTTTTCTAGTGATTTTTAAAATTATTATTATTCTCAATTTCATTTAGTTCTGCTTTAATCTTTGTTATTTCCTTCTTTCTGCTTGTTTTGGGATTAGTTTGTTGTTCTTTCTCCAGATCCTCCAGGTGTGCAATTAGGTCTTTGATTTTAGCTCCTTCCTCATTTTAAATATACGCATTTATGGCTATAAATTTCACTCCCAGCACTGCTATAGCTGCATTCCATAAGTTTTGATATGTTGTGTTCTCATTTTCATTCACTTTGAGGTAGTTACTGATTTCTTTTGCAATTTCATCCTTGACCCACTGATTGCTTAAGAGTATATTGTTTCTCTTCCATATATTTATACCTATTCTGGTTCTCTGCTTCTTGTTAATTTCCAGCTTCATTCCATTGTGATCAAAGAAATTACTTTGTATAATTTCAATCTTTCTAAATTCATTGAGAATTATTTTGTCACCTAGCATGTGGTCTGTCATGGAGAATGATACATGTGCATTCAAGAGGCATGTATATCCTGCTGTATGTGGGTGTAATGTTCTATATATATCTATTATGTCCAGTTCCTCTAAAATATTATTCAAGGTCTCTCTTTCTTTATTAACTCTTTGTTGAGATGTTGTGTCACATGGTGATAATGGTGTATTAAAGTTCCCTTGTATGATTGGGGAGGCATATATTTTTCCCCTTAGTTTTGCCTTTGTATTTTGGGGCACCCTGCTTTGGTGCATAAATATTTATGATTGTCCTTTCTTCTTGATAGAGTGCCCCTTTTATTAATATATAGTGTCCTGTTTTGTTTCTTACAATAGTTTTGCATTTAAATCCATTTTGTCTGATATTAGTATAGTTACTCCCACTCTTTTTTGGTTATTGTTAGTATGTAAAACTGTTTTCCAACCATTCACTTGCAACCTCGTTGTTTCCCTGGGTCTAAGGTGAGTTTCTTATAGACAGCATATAGATTCTGCGTATCTGTGTCTTTTGATTGGAGTGTTTAATCCATTAACATTCACGCTTATTACTCTCAAGGCAGTACTTACATTAGCCATTATTCTTTAAGTTTACATAAGTCATATTTTTTTTATTTCTCCTTTTATCTTTTTAGTTACTCCTACTTATAATGTTCTTTTCTCCACTTCCTCCAACCCTCTCTTGTTTTTTCCTTTTAACCTACAGAATTCCCTATAGTATTTCTCAAAAAGCAGGACTCTTGTTGATAAATTCTCTCAGTTTCTGTTTATCTGTGAATATTTTGAACTCCTCCTCATTTTTTGCGTGCCAGCTTTGCTGGATACAGAGTTCTTGGCAGGCAGTTTTTTCTTTCAGTACTTAATGACTGCCTTCTCACCTCCATGTTTTCAAATGAGAAATCAGCACTTAATCTTATCTAGCTACCCTTATATGTGATGGATCTATTTTGTCTTGCTGCTTTCAGAATTCTCTTTTTGTCTTGAGCATTTGACAATCTAAGTAATGTGTCTTTAAGTAGCCCTGCTAGGATTTATACTGTTTGGAGTGCACTGTGCTTCTTGGAAATATACATCCATGTCCCTCATAAGATTTGGAAAATTTTTGCCATTATTTTCTCTAATACTCCTTCTCCCTATCCCTTTTCTTCTCCCTCTGGGATGCCTGCAATGCATATGTTAGTGAGTTTCATATTGTCATTCAATTCCCTGCATCTCTGCTGCATTTTTTTCTATTTTTTATCTATCTGTTCTACTATCTTTGTGGTTTCAAATGTTCTGTCTTCAATGTCATTATTTCTTTCCTCTGGCTGTTCAAATTTGCTGTTATGTGTTCCCAAAATATTTTTAATTTCTTGGATTGTGGATTTTATCACCATCAGATCCATTATCTTTTTAGTATTTTTATGATTTCTTCAATATGTTCCCTCAGTTTCTTCTTAATATTCTTTATCTTTTACTTCACTTCATTATGTTGATTCATTTTATTTGTATGCACACCCTTAATTAGTTGTTCCACATTCTGCATCTCCTTCTGCTTCTTAATTTGCTCATTAAACTGAGCCATGTCTTCTGTTTACTTACTATGGCTTATAATTTTTTGCTGGTGTCTAGGCATCTGTTTATCTTAATGGGCTTATTCAGTTAGTTAACTTCTCTTTCTACTCTAGGGTTTGATTTCACTCTGTTTTGTGTTTAGGTTCTTCTTTGGCACTTGGTTCCATTTATTCTATACTCTTGTAGTTGTATGAATATTAAGTTCATAAAGAGGAAAGAAGGAAGGAGAGAAAAAGAAATTTAAAAGGATGGAAAATAAACCATAAAAGAACCATAAAAAATAAGTAATAAGAGTGAAAAACCTTAAAAAATAAAATGGAATAAGAATTAAAAAGGGAGAAGAAAAAAAACAGAAAAAAAATAAAGTAAAAGACCAGAAAGATGAGAAGGAAGAAAATGAAGACCAAGCAAGAGAAAGTAGAATGAAAGAAAATAAAAGGAAGAGGGAAAAATGAAAGAAAGAAAAGAAATAAAGAAAATAATGAGAAAAAAGAAAGAAATATAAGATACAAATGAAGAAAGAATAAAAAAGAAAATTCAGGCCTCCCCCTTTAGGCCACTAGCAATCATCTCAGACTGCTAGTGCTCACCAATCAATCATCCTGCAGTCTGCCCTTTGCAGGTAAGTTATCTGTATGTAGAGAAAAAAACAAACAATAAATAATTTTTTTTAAAAGAACTAAAAAAATATCTCAGTCTAAGTTCCCTGTCTCCAGGCTGCTTGTTCCATAGCTCTCCCTCCCCCAGGGAGCTGGCTGGGTGCCTAACAACCTGCTGGATCGTTCTATGGCTCCCTTCTTTTCTGGATCATTTGAGCACCTGACTTCTTGCCATCTTCTTGTCCCCACCCGCCTTTCCCTCAGGCCATTTGGGCATCTGATAGCTCGCTGTTTGCCTCTCAAGGCTCCCCTTTCCCTCTGGTCAGGAGCTTGCCAGCTGCCTCTCCCAGCTCCCATCTTACCCAGGCTGTTGGGTGCCTGTCAGCTCACCTCCCCTCCCACCCCCACGACTGACCTAGTTCATCTCTTTCCCAGTGTGGATGTGTGTGACAGCCCACCTGATCAGCTCTCCTTCCTTCTTCCTGGAGCTGCTTCAGCACTGGCTGGCATCTCTCTTTTTCCCAGGAACCCACTGAGATCTGGTCCACCTGCCCTATCTTCCCTTTCCCCCTACTTCTCTATCCCCCTGAGCTGGCTGCATGCTGGCCCCCACACTTATTTGCCCCACAACTCTCCCACTTTGAGAGACTGCTGGGTACCAGGATACATCCCTGGTCACCCAGTGGCTTTCCTCATTCTCAGAGCCCACTGAGTGCTGGTGTTCCAGCCAAATCACTTTCTTAGCTTCCTTCTCCCTCTAAGCCTGTTGGGCCCTGGCTTGCCTGTCCTATCTCCCACAGCTTCCTACTCTCCCAACCAACTGGATACCCCCTCTCTAGCTGCCCTCTCCGATTGTCCCACCACTTCCCTTCCACTAGGTAAACCTGCCTACCTTCCTGCAATTTCTGGAGGAGGAGTGCTGCTTGCTGTTCCCTACTCTGTTGCCTTCTATCTCTCAGGCATATTGTGGATGCTGCCCTAGAAGTCATCACAGATGCCTCCTCCATGGGACCCGTGGGGATGATGCTGAGTCCTCACTGTTGCATGGTGTAACTTTTTACATCCCTTTGCTTTCAATGTATTTATGTCTTTGAACTGAAGTGTTTCTCTTGTAGACATCATATACTAGGATCATGTTTTTATCCATTCTGCAATATGAAGTTGGTTTGTTATTGTAGTGTTTAGTCCATTTAAATTTATTATAATTATGTATGAGGTAAGAGTTATGTTTGCCATTTTTAATTTATTTTACATGCATCTTTTTCTTTTTGTTTCTCTATTCTTCCATTCTTGTATTCTTTTGTGTTCAATATATACATACATATATATGTATATATATTAGTGTACTATTTTAATTCTCCTGTTCTTTCTTTGATTATATTTTTGGAGTTATTTTGTAAGTGGTCTCCCTGGGGATTACAGTTATCATCTTAACTTAAAATAATCTAATTTCAATATAGTTCCATTTCATCCACCCCTTTTTGCATTGCTATTGCCATAAAATTACATCTTTATAAATTATAAGTTTAGCAATTTTTCACAAGTTTATTATTTTATGCAGTTTTTATTTAAATCATATAGAAGTAAATAATTGCAAATAAAATAAATGAATACTGTATTTTATACTTTTGTTTGTAATCTTTGCTAGTCTCTGCCATCTTACTGCCTTTTGGCCTCATGAATTCCAATGAGAAGTCAGGTATTAGATTTATCTGAAAGATCCCTTTTATGTAATGGGTCACTTTTCCCTTGAGGTTTTCAAGTTATTTTCTTTGTTTATTGCTTATTGCAATTTAACTAGTATGTATCTCAGTGGAGTTCTTTTTGAGTTCATGCTAATTAGAGGATATTGAGCTTCTTGGATGTGTTTTTTAAATAATATTTTGTAAGTTTTGGGCCAAGTTTTCTTCAAATATTTTTCTGCCCCCCTTTTTTTCACCTTTCTTTCTGGAACTCCCAATGTGTGTGTGTTGGTATGTGTAATGATGTCTGACTTCTCAGTCTCCATTCACTTCTTTTTCACAACTTTTTTTCTGTTTCTTAGACTGGATGATCTCAATTAATAGATCTTTGCATTTGCTGATTCTTCTTCTAGTCAAAATCTGCTGTTAAGCCTATGTAGTGATTGTTTAAAATTTTCATTTATTGCATTTTTCACATTCAGAGTTTCTATTTGGTTTCTTTTAAATAATTTCTATATCTTTAGTGATATTTTCTTTCCTTTTATTATTTAGACATGTTTCCATTTACTTCTTTGGGAACACATTTAAAAGAAGATTTAAAGATTTGGCCCTATAAGTCCAATCCCTGGGCTTTCTCAAGGATAGTTTCCATGGCTGCTTTTTCCCTTTGTATGAACCATACTTTCCTGTTTCTTTTTATGCCTTATATTATTATTGAAAACTAGACACTTTAAATAACATAATGTAGCAATTGTGGATACTAGATCTCTTCCTAAGGTTTACATATTGTTGTTGCTGCTGTGTTCCTGCTGTTTGTTTTGTGATTTTTTTTGGACTAATTATGTAAAGTCTACATTTTTTTAAAAAATTATGAGTGGCCTTTGAACTATCAACTTGGTTAACTTAGTCATTAGCAAATGATTGATCAGACATTTCTCTAAATGTCCTAAACTATTAAGTCTTCTAGCCTTTGCTGAAGGGTTCTTTGTGTGTATTGAGGTACATCTTTAGTGCTTTGTGTCAGGCATTTTACAATTCTGCCTTAGCTGTCACTTCCTGCAGTTCAGACTGATGTGAGATATTAGTGCCTTTCTCATGTCTTTTCTGGGCATGCACACAGCTCTACACATGTGTGTGTGTCCTTGTAGAGTCCCAGGAATATGTCAGAGAGTTTCAAAGGGCCATGTAGACATATTATTCCCAAGTTAGGTTTCCTTTAAGATTTTTAGTCAGCTTTTTGTTTGTCAAAACCGGCATCATAGCCTCAGGCAGCTGTGCTATTAACCAGTTGCTGCTGATTGTTTTTGACAAATGCCCTAAGGCTAAGGCTGCTTATACCAAGTGAGCTCTGAGTCAGGTCAAATATAGGTAAGCCCTGAGAGTGGAGCTTTTGAAGGAGCTATGGTATAAGTTGAATAGAAAAATTTTCTGAGGAGGGGGCTTTTAGCAAGGCTCAAACATATTCTACATCTCCAATGGATGTTAGGCTGCTGGTTGTAATGGCTACTAAGGTTACAAAGATATTAATTTGCAAAGATACTCCAAACCTTTGATGAGGAGAATGGGAATAGCACAAGTTAAAACACTATGGATTTGCTATTTTTAAAAAGATTAATCCATTTTTCCTGAACAAGTGATCCTTGGGTTGTTGCAAGCCTTTGTTTAATTCCCAGATTTCTGAAAGAGGTAATTTGACAACTTTTGCCTCTGTTCTCAAGTGGACTCTTAGTTCCATGCACTTCTTCTCCCAGCAAATATTTATAAAAAGTATATCAAACTGTCCTTGACTTTGTAATCTGAACACAAAAAAAATGAAGGCAAAAAGAAGTTCATTATAATCCCATCATGAATCCCCATAGGTGAGTGCTCTATTTTTAAGAACAAGCTTTAGGCATTATTAAGCTATAGAAGCAGTAGAGGACTTAATGATCATCTTATCACTGCACATTTTACAGATGATACCAGTATGGATTCCATGATGTTGTCCAAGTCATGGCATAGATACTTCTAGGGCTGCTCTAGACAAGGGATTCATAACTCCCAGCCAAGTGGTTATTCCTCTATATTCCTCATCCCAATCTCCAAACCAGTTAGTTAAGGTAAGTTAAAAACACTTTTAATTAAATGCTGGGCATATTCTGAATTAACTGGCCTTGAATACTTAAAAGGTAGTATAACTGGAAAAGGATGCAACTTTACTTATGAATTTATAATCTAAGAAATAATTATATCCCATATACATAAAAAATTGAAACACATGATAAAAATATCCAAAAAACCCACCAAAACTAATTATATAGAGCCTCAACTATTTAGATTTGTGGTTTTCAAATGACTGGAAAAGATACATTTGACCTGCTCATTAAATTGGTCTGTACAGGAAATTCTCTATCTAAGCCATGATGGGCATTTTTACCCAAAATACCTTACATGTCTTCTAAATTCTTTATACAGTCATACTCTCACAATACATTATGTATGGGTTTGTTATAGTACCTAATAAAATAATATTTTCTTATCTACCTGCCTTTGCCACCAAACTATGCTCACTTTTGAGAACAGATATTGCCTTCTGTATAACCAAGCCTAGAAAAGACATAAAGTTTATTTAACAATTGTTTATTGAGTGGATGGATAAAATAATGATTGAATTTACTTTCCACTTTGTTGGGCCTCATCTTATAGTTGAATGTTTGGGGATTTAAATCAACAGATGATGTCTATTGATGTTCAAGAAGTAAGGCTGAGATCAGCTACTTGAGGTGAAGGGAAAACTAAAACATCTGCTGGGAAATGGTTTACTTAGATAAATGCAGGTACAAGAATTGTAACTGATAGAGCCTGGGAATGAAGTACCTGCTCTCCACTCAGAACAGGTAACTTGACTACCATAAACACAGAAAAAGTGGACCAAGAAAAAGGGCACGTATTAAAAAACTATCTTTTTCCTTGCCCTGCACTCATCAGTTTTGCCTTGAAGAGCTCTCAGGACATTTGCTTTTCTATGTAAGATGAAGTAGAGGTGTTCCCCAGGGATGGTGCACATCACCTCTGCCTATTATTTCTAAATTTGGTGTTACCAGCAGTGGATGCAATCTTCCATAATGATTGAAATAAGCCCAAAGGATTTCATTCATTGTTGTGAATTATTCACTCCGAAACATTTTTGTTTATATCCATAATTTACCATAATAAAAGACCCGTAACAAAAATAGACATAAAACATTCAAAGTTGTGTTTAGCAGATGTTGTAGGTACATTGAAATGAAAAGATTAAGAAGGTGCTCTTTTGCAAGAATAGAACTATTCATCCAGTTAATGAACAAACCTCATTTTCAAACCTCAGGAAGAATTGTAAATACATATTTTCACTTCTATGGCAAGGACAGCCCTTTAAGAAATTAGAGTGTCTTGTGAAAAATCCATTAGGATTGTACATTCATAAAGCTAAATCACATTATATTATCTATATATTTCATCCATTATTTTTAAAATGCCAAATCATCTATTTTGAGCTCTAGGTTGCTTCATTAAAATTAGATAGCTATAAAGTATTTGAAATTCCTTTGGGAGCACTTTCCCTCCCATTCTGGCTGTCAAGAACTATGAAGGATTTTTTTTTTAATTATTATTTTTATATTACTAACATTATGTCTTCAGTCAATCACTTTTTTTTACTTTAACATTAAAGTTATCAATTAACTACAATAGTCCATGGGGAAAATAATTCTAGTTATCTTTCTGCACATTTTTATAAAACAAAATAAGTTTATTGTTTTTTATTCAGTCAAATATCTCCAGTCTTTCCACATGAGGAGATTTTGAGTCAATTTTGCAGCAGTTGTGTGTATGAATGTTTCCTGGGAATGGTACCGATAGTTGCACAAATGTTGATGGCAAACTCTTTCTACTTGATATTAATATGGGAAAGTTTAAAATCAAAGCACCCCCCTTCATTTACAATTAGGGCCATAGGGTTTCAGTAAGAAAAATGTCTATCCTTAATTTCTACTTACAGCCTTATTAAATTCCATGGCTATGCTTACTAGATTGTGTGTTGATTCTTACTTTTTAAAATTTTTTTTAATTTTTTAAGATACTTAGATTACATAAATGTTACATAAAAAATGCAGGGGATTCCCATATGCCCCACTCCCTACCCTTTCCACACTTTCCCACATTAACAACATCCTTCATTAGTGTTGGTACATTTGTTACAATTGATGAACATATATTGAAGCATTGCCACTAAGTGTGCATTATAGTTTGCATTATAGCTTAAATTCTCTCCAGCACAATGTTGTAAGTTATGACAAGATATATAATGGCCTGTATCTGTCATTGCAACATCATTCAGGACAATTCCAATATCCCAAAAATGCCCCCATATTGCACCTATTTTTCCCCTCTCCCTCACCTCAGAACCTCCGGTGGCCAATGCTTCCACACCAATGATATAAGTTCTTTCATTGATAGAATATCAATAAATTTATAGTAGAATAACAGTAAGTCTACTCTAGTCCATCATTCATTCCTCAATCCTGAGGATTCTGGGATGGTGATGCCCACTCTGCCTCTAATTTAGAGGGGGCTTAGATCCCTTGGGGCAGATGGATGGGACTATCTTGCTTGCAGTTGTAGACTTTCTCTGTTCCTTGGGATGTTTGCTGTCCATCAGGATTCTTTCTTAAACTAATTCTTCTTTTATTTTCTCTAAAATTCCATCTCTCTGAATATAACTGAATATAAAATGTCATCTGACAATCCCTTATCTAGATACGATGGCTACAGTGGAATATAATGTAGTTAAAAGCACAAAATTAAAATTAAAGAATATAAAAATTAAAGTATCGAATTTCACATGTTGCTTTGATTTTTTTTATTCTTTCATGGATAGAAAAAGTAAATGTTTCTGTTCAAACTTTCCACATAATATTTGCTCTGGTTGAGATAAATAGGTCAATCAAGGGAAAGACTTTTTTAGACAAGAAAAACTGAGAGATAGAGGGAGAAACAAAGAGAGGAAGAGAAGCAGAGAAGGGAGAGAGGAGAAAACAAAAAAAAGAGGACCTTTTCAAGAAGCTATCATAGAAAGTGGGAATGTGCTGAAGTAAATTACAGAGCAGCAAATATTGGTCCTTTTTGCCAGTGTTGTCCAAAAGTATGAGTGAGTTAAAAAAAAAAAATTACTCTTTTAGAATTGCAAGTTTTGAAATACTAAGAATTTGGGCAAAATTGTTAGCTTCAGTGCATTATATATTTGTATAAACCTAAAGAATGTGAAATGAAATGAACACCTTCTCTTCACCCATTGCTTGTCAGAAAGCCCTGAAGATCCCAGGGTACCCGGAAATAAAGATACACTCCATTACTGGTGCTACTTTTTGCATTTTCCATGTAGCTGTAAGCCTGAAGTCAAAATAAATTCAAACTATAGACACAGAAGAACAGTAATTATATCAGCCTCTTCCTTTATTTCCTGCATGTGTGTGTGCATGTGTGTGCACATGTGTGTGCATGTTTTGTGTGTGAGTATGCAGGCACGTGACGGATAGAGTGATGGATAGATAGGAGAGAGTGGGAGAAGACAAAGAGAGACAAACTGGAATTTCTGAATGTTGGAGAAACCTGGTTGGCAATAAGAAGGAAATATATAAATTTGGAAAAAATGGAATGACCCTATGGAAATGAGCTACATGTGGAACTTTAGAGTGTTAGAAACTCTTTCAGAAAACAAAGATTTGTAATCATTGATTGTTAAATGTAGAATTTGCCTTATTTTTCCCTGCATTTTACTGAGACCTAAGCAAAGAAATTTATGTAATTTAGCCA
>JAQZBX010000248.1:91548-125226 GCA_029593785.1 Cabassous unicinctus
AAGCATATCTCCAGGTTTTGCAACAAGAATGGTAGTACACAGTAGAATTGGCCATACACTAGATAGGTAAAAGCTTTCTCATAACAGGAGGTTAGACAATTCTATAGAGAGAAATAACCAAGGACCAAGGATCAAGATCAGACCTGTGGTAAATCTTTTCTATTTCATTTGCACATAATTATTATCCAAGTACTTAATCTCCACAAATCCTTTAGTCACCTTCATAAAGACCCTACTAAAAGAATTCTTTAAAATACTGTTTTCTACACTGTGTTTATATGTACTTGTATATGTGTGTGTGTATATGTACATACCTATGTGTATATATGTAAGCACTCACACATGAAAACACACATATATATGCAAATTTATGGAAAAAACCCAGCTTGAATATCTGAAAGAATGAACATTCTTTTGTCTAAATTGAATAAAACCATGTTAGTGACACTTCTTTAATAATGGTCTCTTAATAGAGCCTAATTCTCTAGGGTTCTCATGTGTTACAAAAGTTTAGGCCATGGTGGCTGGCACATAGTAGGTGCTGAATACATCTATTTATCCTAAATCAAGTCTAGTTTTATAGGAGGTAATGCAGTATAGAGTTCAGATGCAGCCTTTATGGAATTTAAAAGTTGATGGAGAATTACAATGTGGCAAAAGCCACTGCATTTTGATGACATATTTGGGAGTAGAATGTCTGAAAATTGAAGCATAAGCTTTCATATCAAAAAGGAAGTTTCATTATCAGGGAGCTAAGAAATATTTTTAAATCCTTAATTATGGTACACATAAACATTGCCTTCCTTTGGGTCCTAACTACTTGTAAAAGTTGATGGCTCTATTGGCTTTGGATGCAGGAAGCAGCTAGCTATTGACTCAAGAGAAGAGTGCCAGGTAGCTGCACATCTTGCTGGTTTGAGGCCCAGAGAACTTGAGATGGGCACCTGCTCTTCCATTCAGCCCTGCAGTCTACTCCCAATCCTCATCTCTTTAGGACTAAAGAGAGGTGGTTCTCCAGTCATAAAGCATCTGTGCTGGAATATGCTATGTGTCTTAAACTAGGGTTGAGAAAAGAGGCTTTCTTCCCCGATCACTACAAGAGCATGCAGGGCTTTGTTTAATTGTCCACCTTGCATGTTTGTCTCAGCAGTCTGCTTGCAGTGCCTGTCACTCCATGTTACCACCCAGCAGAGGGCAATACAGAGTCACTGGGCCAGGAGACATACCTACCTTCCACAGAAGCCTCAGGTAAAATGAACAAGCTTTGAGATCCTGTTCTTGGAAAGAAGTGTGGGAAAACTGTGTCTGCTTAAGCCAGGACCAGGACCAAGCCTGGCCTTTTCCTTAGTTGGAGCAGCCAGGGACTTCCACTACCAAGTAGCTCAAAAGTCATCATTAGACATCTGATCACATGTAACAAATGAAGAGTGGCTTCCAGATGTGAACACATAATTGGTGAAAAGTGAATATTTTACGGATGCCCAAAGCATGAAAATTGATCCCTAAGATTGAATATGTTTCTGCACCACAGTGTGCCATTTACATATTTATGGTACAGCGCTGACTAAACTCAATATTGAAACACTAATTTCTGGAGCCTCAATCACCCTTTGGGCACAATGATTTTTTAAGGGAAAGACTTTAAAGTGGATAAAAGAACTATCACATAGGTAAAGTCAGTGTCCCACAAACAACGTATTTTATCCAAGGTAAAGATGGATGATTTCAGGATGAGTTTGAATTTTCAAGTGAATGAGTGGTGTTTATATGTACATTTGTGGAAAAATTTTCAAAATCATGTATAAGATAAATGGTGTTATTTATAAAATCAAATATTTGAGGATATCAACTTAAAACAAGTATATTTTATTCATTTAAAGTTTAAGTAGGAAGAGTATTATTATTGATTATTTTTCCCTTAAACACTTACCTTTAAAACCTTTTACCTTTAAAAGGTTTTAAAGGTAAGAAGAAAATGCTTCAAAATATAATTTGGCTTTTGCTGAACATAAAGCTTTTAAGAAATGTGTTTGAACATTAATGAATCCTGGAGTTTTCTCCACTACTAAGAAGAAATAGCTGATTCAATGCTAACACCAAGCAATCCCTTGTAGGAGTGCTATGGAGATAAATTTTGAGTTTTAGAAATAATGATGTTAAATTACAAAATGATGCCATTGTTTTAAAATCTGTCATCATAGCTTTTCCTTATAAGACAAAAGAAGGCATTTGAGTGTGCAAAACAGGGAGATAAGAGAGAGAGTAACATGCTGTCATCCATCTGCTGAGATTTATGCTGACAGAAGGAAATGGAGAATGGGAGAGTCAGTCCGAAGGTAGACACACATCACTGGCAGAGACTGATTCTTGGGTGGGGTAGAAAATGACCAACCGACTAGAAAGTTGAGATATTAATGACAATGATGTTACTAAATGTATAAAACAATTATTGTTCTTTTTAATTTTGAATTTCCTTGTTATGTACAGATGAAATCAAAATGCTTCATCACATTAAAGATTTGTTCTATAGGGCTAAAATAGTTTTGTAGAAAGGGTGCTTTATTGGTTTATGTACAATGTTTTGATGGGTGTACAATTATTTGTGGCTTATGAAAATGTGTTTTTAAAGTAGTCTAGAAGGTTGAACTTTTGGTGTTCATTTTTTGTTTTGAAATAACATATATACTCTGCTTCCTTAGTTAATTGTAATATTGGTCCACTGCAGTAATAAAATGATTATATATTGAGTATTTGGGATGGGCCACTCTGCACTGTTATATTAGTTTATAACTTTGTAATGCCTCCATAACTGTGATTCATTACACTAATAAACATGCAAGCCAACTTCAGCATCTTGTTGTTTCTTTTCCCAAGTATTACCAAGTTGCTTTGGCACTGATACAGAGAAATGACTTTCACCTCCACCTTGAACAGAACCTTAGAAAGTCTGTGACTTGGTTTCATAGACATGTTTTAATTTATATTTTTCCAATATTATAGAAAAGATAGATATACTAGGATGAGCTAGAATTGCTTATAATTAAAGAAAAATATCCCTTAAGGAAGAAAAAAGTTAAAAGATGAGAAAACAGAAATACAGGTAAAAGGTGTTGTTTTTTTAAAGGAAATTATTTAGATTGAAGACAAGAAAGCTGATGATGAATTACTTGCTTTTCAATATATAAAGTGTTTTCAGGGCAGAGGGTAGAATGGTAAGCATTTTTAATCTATTTCTAATGAAATAGAACTAAAAGAAATAAAAACTAATTGTAGGGTTGCTTTGGGGTAGGGAATAGTAGAATGTTATTCAGTATTAATGACAACTTGTACTATTAGAAGCACTATATAAAGAGAACTTCTGCAAATATTCTGGAGATCTTGAAGAATAGACTATGTTTCCATTAGTGAAGAATTACCTAACAATATATTTTTTTCTAAAGTCTGTGTCTGGCTCCATCAGTCCATTTTGCCATTTGCAGCTTCCCTCAATCTCACTTTGCTACAGACACTTATGTCTCAAATTAATGCCAACCAGTTCCCATACCAGATCTGAAAAAGGAAGTCAAGTCATTGGGAGTCCTATTTTCATCCATAGATGCAATTAATTTGATATGCCCAATCTTAGCCCTGGACTAGATAAAATGTGACTGATGAGCTATGGCTTTACCTTAGCTCTGCATGTAAAATCCATCTGATGGTGTGGGGTGAGGTCACACTGGTTTTATTAATTTACCTGAAGTCTAGCCTACTTGACTGAGGCCTTGATATTTTATGACTTTGCTCTTATTAACCTCCTAACATGGACCTTCTAATGTGGACCATATTTCTCACATTCCTTGTTGCCAGTTGGGGCTTGACTTGTTTATTTATGAAATAGCAATGATAAAATTTGTCTTATATAATTGCTCTGAGAACTAATGAGATTTTATGAAATAAGGTATATAAAACTGGAATGAGCAGATGTTCAATCATTGATTATTTCTTTCTTATGTTTTCAAGTATCATCGCTGCCATTAAGCTCTAATGACATACTCTTCTTAGTACAATTAACCCTACTTTGATGTCAGCAATAGCTAAAGTGCAGCACAAACCTCTGAACTTAGTTATTTGTCATTTGGTCACTACTATAGTCTGGTTAGTGCCTCCAATTCTAGTTTTAGATGTACTGTGTTTTCTCAACTGCTTCTCCACAATCCTACCAATAAAGGCTCATCATACGATATAAATAAATCTGGCTGAGCTAAGACAGTTTTATTATTTGATAATGAAAACATGTATGAAGTTTAGAGTCCAATTAGGATATAAAATGATTTGTGAGACTACCTTTACAGGAAATGCTAAAGGAAGTTCTCCAGCTTGAAGAGGAATAACAACAGCATTGTATTATGGGGTTTCACCATGTGTAGTTGTAAATATGTTACAAAAATAGAAAAAATAGGAAGCTGAATGAAATTATAATGTGTTAAGGTTTTTACATTGTACATGAAGTGGCATTATATTACTTCAAGAAAAATTATGATAATTTAAGCATACATAATCTAATCTCTGGAACAACCACTAAAAATCAATCAATAAAAAAGGTATAGATAGAATCTAATAAATGAAATAAAATAGAATACTAACAAATATGTGATTAACCTAAAAGACAGGATTAATCTACAAGACATGACTGATCTAAAACAAGACAGAAAATGAGAACCAAAGTAACAAAAGTGAATACGTTAAAAATCAAATAGCCTAATGGGAGAGTTAACCAAATACTAATATTTAAATTTAAATGTAAATATGCTAAACATCCTAATTAAGATCTAGAGATTGCTAGAATGAATTATTAAATGGAAGCAGCAAGGAAAAATGAACCATTTATTGTGTTTATATGAGACATATTTTAAATAGAAAGACACAGATAGATTAGAAATGAAAAATATGGAAAATACATACTATTCAAACACCAATCACAGGAAAACTGATTAATATCAGACAATGTAGATCTAAGGACAAGGAATATAAGAGATAAATATAAATAAGTTATATGATTAAAGAGCCAATTCATCAGAGTCCTGAAAATTTTAAATATGTGTGGATATAATTATAGAGTTTCAAAGTATATAAGCAGAAATTGACAGGTCTAAGTACTGAAACAGACAAATCAACCGTCACAATGGATATTGTAATACTGTCTCTCAGATGACATATGATTGGTCAATAAGCACATGAAAAGATACTCAACATCATTCCTCATCAAGGAAATGTAAATTAAAACTGCAGTGATGTCCCACTACATATTCGTTAGACTGCCTAAAGTAAAAGGCTAACCATACCAAGTATTGGTGAGTGTTTTAGTTTGCTAAAAGCTGCTCGGAACAATTTACCAGAAATGGGTTGGCTTTTACAATAGAAATTTATTAGGTTAAAAGCTTAAAGTTCTGAAGTTGTGAAAATGTCCAAATGTAGGCATTATCATAGATATCGTTTCACCAAAGTTTGGCTGCTGGTGATCCTGGACTCCTGCCACATGGTAAGGAACAATGGCAGCTCTGGCAGTCTCTGCCTTCTCCTCCAGGCTCATTTTCACCCTGAATTCAGCTGTGGGTGTTCTGGCAAGATGACAGGGCATAAAGGCAGTGTCAGTTCATCATTCCTGGCCTCTGTCTCTGCTGCTTTCTTCCTGTGTCTGCAAGCTTTTATTCCTGTTTATTAAGGACTTCAGTAAGAGGATTAAGACCCCCCCTGGGCTATGCTTAACTGATCTAATCTAATCAAAAATTCATAAAATGTTCAATTTAAGAATATAATTTTCTGGGGTCCACATAAAAGACTCAAACCAACACAATAACCCTAAAGTCAAAGAAGAAAGCAGAAAAGAAATTAGAAAATATTTTGAAAAAAAAAGAAAATGCAAGCACAACGTAATGAAATTTGTAGGGTGTAGCTACAGTGTTGCTGAAAGAATAATTCATACCTTTGGGAGTTTATATTAGAAAAGAAAAGCCTAAAAACAGCTAGCTCAGCCATGGATTAGCAAACATTTTCTTAAGGAACTACAGAGAAATCATTTAAGGTTGTGGTCAAATGATCTTTGCAAAAACTACACTAAGACTGCCATTGTAATACAAAATCAGGCATAAACAATATAAACAATATATAAATAAATAGGTTTATCTGTGTTTCAATAAAACTTTATTCACAAAATAGGCATTTGGCCTATAGACTGTAGTTTGTGGAACATGAGCTAAGCTCCCACCAAAAGAAGCTAGGGGAAAAAAGAGAGCAAAACAATCTCACAGTCAGTAGAAGGAACAAAATAAAGATAAGAGTAAAAATCCATGTAATATATAAAATAAACAACAATTGAGAACATCAATAAAGCCAAATGTTTGTTCTTTAACATGTTTAATATAACTGATAAACAAGCATAGTCAAGAGGAAAAATATAAAATACCAATATCAAGAATGAAAAATAGGCCATCACAACAGATCTTACAGGCACTAAAAGAATAATAAACAAACATGAGGAATAGTTTTAAGGCAACAAATTAGCAATGTAGATGAAAATGACAAAATTTGTGACACACACACACAACATCTTAAAAACAACACAAAATAAATAGAAACTAATTGAATTTGTAATTAAAAACTTTCACACAAAAATAACCATGAGCCCAGATAGTTTCTTCTATTAATACTGTCAAACATTTAAAGAAGAAAATGTCAATATTATGCAAACTCTTTCAGAAAATAGAGGAGAGGGAGGAAACATTTCTCAATTCATTTTATGAGATCAGATTAAAACTAAAACCAAAACTTGCTAAGGATGCTTTAAGAAAACAATCTTACAGACCTATATCCCTCATCAACATAGAGAATTCCTTGTAAAATATAAGCAAATTAAAATCAGCAACATGTAAAAAAAAAATGACAATAAATCATAGCCAGTGGGATGTATCTTAGGAATGCAAATTTGGTTTGATATGTAAAAACCAATAAATATCATTCATCATATTAATAAAATAAAGAGAAAATTATACTAACGTCTCAATAGGTGGAGAAGAAAAAAAATTATTTGACAAAATCACACATCCATCTAGCAATAGGAAGAACCTTCTCAATCTAATAAAGGTTCAATTGAAAAACCTACAGCTAACTTCATTTTTAATGGTGAAATTGGAATACTTTTACCCTAAGCTAAAATCAATACAAATTAAAGAAGTCCACACTCATCCTTTCTATTCAAATATATACTAGAGTGACTATCTAATGAAATAACATGAGAAAAAGAAACAAATTGTATAAAGATTAGGAAAAGAGAAATAAAACTCTACTTATAGAAAACATAAATTTCTATGAAGAAAATCTAAAGGAATCTACAAAAATTACTAGATCAAATAACTGAATTCAGAAAAGACCCCAGGACAGAAGGTCAGCATGCAAAAATCCATGTATACCATTGTACTGGGAAATAAAATTAAAAATCAATGGCACAAAGAATATATGCCACTTAGGAAAATATTTAACAAAGTGTAGAAGAGTTTTACATTGGTTACAAAGCAGTGCTGAGAGAGTTTAAAGAATTTTAAAAAATGAGAGCTATTTCATGCTTTAATACATTAAATATTTTAAATATAGCAATTCTACTTGAAATGTTTTATTAACATGCTATTTCAGTTAAATGCTGTCAGGTTTTCTTGTGGTAGAAATTGAAAAGCAAATACTAACATTCATATAAAAATATAAAGGACCTAAAATTGTCAAAACTTTCTTGAAAAATAAGTACAATTTTAGAGGATTTAAATTGACTGATATTAAGCCTTACTGCAACTTAAAGTTTAATGAATATAGTATTAGTGTAAATATAAACAAATAGAGCATAGATCATAAGACGGTCAAATAATATGTGTCAAAAGGGCCAAAACAATCTGAAGTGTAAAGGAAATTATTTCAACAAATTGTCCTGGAAATCATACCTCACACCAAACACAAAATTTAGCTGCTCTTTTATGAGAAACCAACATGTAAAAATGAGGTCCATAAAACTGCTAGAAGAAAATAAGCAAGTATCTTCACAATTTAGGTATAGTTACAGATTTCTTGAATAGGTCACTAAAAGCACTAACCATGGAGTTCATCAAAATTATTAAAATTTGCTCATTAAAAAACTCTGCTAAGAAAGTGAAAAGATGAGCCAGAGGTTGGGAGAAAATATCTGTTAAATACATACATATCTGATAAAGGACTTTTATCTAGAATATAAAGACATTTTACAACTTAATAAGAAAAAAATTAGTCAGAATATTTGAACAGACACTGAATAAAGGAGAGGTATGAATGACCATTAAGCACAAAAACTTCCTCAGCGTCTTTGGTCAATGAGAAGTCAGTCAATGTTGACAGCGTTAAATGCAGGGGAGGATGTGGATCAGCTGGAGCTCCCATGCATTGCTCTCACTTTGGAGAACTATTACGCAGTTCCTTTGAAAGTTAAATATATGCAGCAATCCTATTCTTAGATATACACGCAAAAGAAAGAAAAACATACCTGTAAAAACCTGTACAAGAAATTTCATAGCAGCCTTATGCAAAATGGCAAAATGACCAGACACTGGAAACAGCCCAGGTATCCATCAACAGGAGAAGGGATAATAAATTATGGTATAGCTGTACAATGGAATATGATAAGAAATAAAAAGAATAAACTGCTGATGATTTCAAACGAAATGGACGAATCACAAAAATATGATAAATGAAGGAAGTCAAAAATTCATAAAAAGTATATGATATGATTCACTTTTGTGAAGTACAAGACAGGGCAAAACTATGCTGATAGAAATTAGAAGATTGCTTCTGAGGAACAGGAAGAGATTGACTGGAGAGTAGCAAAAGAACACATTGTGGAGAGACAAATTTCTATATCATTTTTAGGGTTGGTAAAAATAGTTTTGAAAATGTATATAATTGAACATTAAAGAAATAAGTATTTTATGTTATGTATATTATACCAAATTGAAACAAACATGTTAAGAATGTCTTTAAAAAAAAAAGTAGTAGAAATATACAGAAAGTATAATGGGAAATGTTCATTTATAATTTCAACAGAATAAGAAATAATTAGGAATAACAGAATATTTAAGACCAATATATGTCATAACTCTACCAAGTGGCAAAATGTAAGATTCAAATATTTGGAGAGATACGGTTTGTTTCTATGTAAGAATATTCAATTTTTAAGACAACAATTTTCAAATAAATTTACAGTACAGTATAAATTAAATCAAAATCTTAATTAAACATTTTGGGGAAAACAGCAAAGTCCTATTAAAGTTTATTTGGGAAAAGGAATGTATCAGTAACGGAATTTTGGAAAAGGAATATTAATATTATATTTTTTATGAAATGCAATATTTGAATTAATGATACTAATAATTTTGTTGCATTGTATAGCAAGGAACATAGTATAACTGGTTTGCCAGGGATCATACTATATAGACTTTTCTAAAGTTCAGTATAGCAAGGTGCATATTTATTTATTTATTTATTGTCATTTTTTAAAATTCAAAAGCTCAATAGATCTACAATGTATTCATCTACAGTTCTTTGTAAAGGTATAAACTTTTTTTTTTGCATTTTCAACTTTATTTTGTAAATTTAATGGAAAATGTAAACAATTAAAAAATAAAATGAAAACACAACTAAATACAAATATCCATTTCTCAATTAAATGTACTGGATACATATAAATTTTTTTTTTAATCATTCAATGTTACACAATATATTTGGTTCATAGTAATGCAATCTTATAGTACTTGTCCTTTTGTGTCTGGCTTGCTTTGCTCAACATAATGTCTTCTAGGTTCATCCATGTTGTCATATGCTTTATGACTTCATTTCTTCTTACAGCTGCATCATATTCCATCATGTGAATACACCACAGTTTGTTTACCCATTCATCTATTGATGGACACCTGAGTTATTTCCAACTTTTGGCAGTCGTGAATAATGCTGCTATATACATCGGTGTGCAGATGTCTCTTGTGTCACTGCTCTCAGTTCTTCTGGGTATAAACCCAGTAGTGGTATTGCAGGGTCACGTGGCAAGTCTATATTTAACTTCTTTAGGAACTGCCAAACATTCCTCCATAGTGACTGTACCATTCTTCATTCCCACCAAAAGTGAATAAGTGTTCCTATCTCTCCACATCCTCTCCAACACTTGTAGTTCTCTGCTTTTTAATAGTGGCAATTCTGATAGGTGTGAAATATCTCATTGTAGTTTTGATTTGCATTTTCTTAATCATTAGCAATATTGAGCATTTCTTCGTGTGTTTTTTTTGCCTTTTGTATTTCTTCTTTGGACAAATGTCTATTCAAGTCTTTTGCCCATTTTTTGATTGGGTTGTTTGTCTTTTTATTGTTGAGTTGTAACATTTCTTTATGTATCCTGGATATTAAACCTTTATCGGATATGTGATTTCCAAATATTTTCTCCTATTGCATTGGCTGCCTTTTCACCCTTTTGACAAAGTCCTGTGAGGTGCAAAAGTGTTTAATTTTGAGGAGGTCCCATTTATCTAGTTTTCCTTTTGTTGCACATGCTTTGGGTATAAGGTCCAAGAAACCACATGGTGCATA
The DNA here is from genome assembly GCA_029593785.1 of Cabassous unicinctus. Classification (NCBI taxonomy): domain Eukaryota; kingdom Metazoa; phylum Chordata; class Mammalia; order Cingulata; family Chlamyphoridae; genus Cabassous; species Cabassous unicinctus. The sequence goes on from JAQZBX010000248.1 coordinate 102,175, forward strand.
TTTATTTATATACATGTAGACTTGGATGATATGATAAGAGGGCATTCATTCCTTCCTCAAACTCAGTGCAGACATTCTTTCAACAAAAAACTAAAAGTTTTTTGGTCAAGTCTTCACTTCTGCTCTTGCTGTGACAGGCAACTCTCTAGCCTGTAATCCGGCAGGCCCCTTCTCCACTTTGCTCCCTGCCTACATAGTGCCTGCGAGCCAGGCACTGAGTAGGCAGTTGGTAGGCACTCAGTATAATGACTCAATAATTGCTGAAAGCCTGAATGACTGAATAAAAAAGATAAACAAAACAAGATAAGATGTTCAGTGATAGAACCACATTATTTTAAGTATTTTATGTATGATATCGTGGCTGTTTTCATTTCCTAGGCTGCTTAAAGCTGATACCATGAAATGGGTTGGCTTACATAATAGGAATTTATCAGCTTACAGTTTGAGGCTGAGAAAATATCCAAATCAAAACATCATCCAGGTGACGCTTTCTTCTCGAAGATTGGCTGCAAACAATCCTTGGCTCCTCTGCCACATAGCAAGGTACTTGGCAGTGTCTGCTGGTCTCACCGTTCTCTTCTGGGTTTCATTGCTTTCAGCTTCTTCCTTCTGTTTCCTTCTCTCTCTGTGTATTCTATTCCATTTATAAAGGACTCCAGTAACAGGATTAAGACCCATCCTGAATGAGGTGGGTCACATCTTAACTGAAGTAGCCTCATCAAAAAGTCCTACGTGCAATTAGTTTACATCCACAGGAATGGATTAGATTTAAGAACGTGTGTTTCTGGGTTACAGACAACTTCAAACCACCACAGTAGCATTTCAAATTAATGAAAGTAAGAAACACAATACAATAATTGGTGTTGGGACAACTGATTAATTGTTTAGAAAACAAAAACAATTGTATTCCTCACTTTATGCCATTTTCCCAAATGTATTTCATTTGAATAAACCATCAAGTGTAATAATTAATGAAATCATAAAAATAAATGGGGAGACGAACGAAAATAAAGCAAGAGACAGAAGTGAGAAGTTAAAATACACAAATTTCCTCATTCTTCTCATGTGCAAGTCATAGGATAATATTTAAAATTGGTAAATTAATAGAGTTTTGCTTATGTTTCTGGTAGATGAAATCAGTTTAGACCTTTGCAAACAAAAACTAGGAAAATTGATCAAGTTTCATTCTTCAGGGAAAGCAAAAAACAATCAAAGAGTAACAAAGTACATACAAATTGAGATCTAATTCCTAGGAAGTTACACATGCAAATACAAAAGGAAAAAAGTTTTGAAAAGAAAAGAATAGACTAAAAGCAATAATAGTAAAAGCTTTAATTCATAACTTTAAGCTCATCACAGATCTGAAACAGAGCAAGCAAATAAACAAACAAATAAATAAATGTAAAATCTTTGATTAACACAATTAGAGCACAGAGATTCAGGTAAGCCTCTATAACCCGGAAGGATAACACACATTCTGTTCAAATGTTCACTGAGAATAAATTTGGCACCAGGACAAATCTCAATAAATCCTATAAATTAGAACCATCACAGACCACATTTTTTTTAAAACAACACAATTATATTGGTAATTAATAACATAGTGGAAGGAAAAACTCTAAATATCTGTAAAGTTTTAAAGCTCTTTTAACCAACTCTTGGGTCTTGGAAGAAATCAGAACTAAAATTGTAGTTAATGACAATGAAAATACCATTTGTCAGAATCTGTGGCAAAAGAGAAACAAATTAAAGACATAATCACTTATATTATTATATAAGAAAAATAAAAATTAATCATTTCAAATAGTTCTGATTCCTTTTTTTAAAAAAATCACACACATTGAATAGAAAACAATTACCCCCACCACTCCATCCTTCAATCTAGCTCCATCATCAGGGCACCCACTACTAAAAGTTCAATGTGTACTTTTTAATGGGGAGAGTCTCTCTCTCTCTCTCTCTCTCTTCCTCCCTCTCTCTCTCTCTCTCCATACAAATATGCACACACAAATATTTTTACATGAATGCAACCATATAGTATATTATTCTGCAACTTACTTTTCTTATTACTTAGAGATATTTTCACTTCAAGAGCCCCCTCATTTTTTTAGTCACTTCAGAAACTACCCCAGTGTGTATGAGCATATTCCCAGGGCCACATCCTGAGTCCTCCTTATTCTGGCTATCTGGTCTTCTGCAAATTAATTAATGTCTCTATGCTTCAGTTTCCACATCTGTAAATGGGCATGTTCATGATACCAGATGATTAAGATTTATTTTAATTAGATGAAATAATACCTATATTGTGACACACAATAAAAACTTCATAAGTATTAGCTATCATTATTATTATTGTCATTTAATTATATCTTTGTTAGACATCCAATTTTTACTATTAAGAACAATACTGTGGAAATATGCATACACATGTCTTCTTGAACATCTATATTTCTGTAAGATATTGCTTTAGAAGTATTAAAGAATATGAATTTTATACTTTAAAAGCTTGATTGATAATGCTAAATTTCCCTTTGAAGAGGTTGATCAATTCATATTATATGAGAATGTTTATTCCCTACATCCTTGCCAATGAAATTTACTATTAATCTTCTTTTAAATTTTGTCATTTTGATGGGCGAAATAAATCTTCATCTTAAAATTGGTAGTTTCCTGATTAACAATAAATGACGTGACATGCTTGAATACATTTGCATTTCTTCTTGAATTACCTAATCATATGCTTTTCCTTGTTTTCTAGTAAGTGTGATATCTATATCTTATTACTTTGTGAAGGTCTTTATATATTTTAGATATTAATATTTTCATATGATATACAGGGAAATGTTTTTGTTTGTTTTCCATTCTGTTCATTGTTTCTGAACTTTTCAAAGGTGGCTTTTGTCTTGATGGAACATAAAGCTTTAAGTCTAACCTTGGGTCTGACACATCACCTGCGAGAGCATGTGCAAATGACTTGCTTATTTCTCTGCATTTGGGCTTTATATCTTTTCTAAAATAAGTATTATAATAAAGTAGTAGCTACCTCATAGGTTTCTCTGAGGATTATATTGTTAGCCACAATTTTTTAAATTTTTATTCTATTATTCTGAAGTCTATTTATTCATGTCATGATTAGTAAGGTTTATCCCAAAACAAATATAAAAAGAATAATGATTATTGTTGGTCTTTTATTTTCTTCTTTATATTCACTTTGTTTTTATACTTTATATAGTAATCCATATATTATTTTCATAAGAATAACTATAACCCAGAAACAGCTAATTTTTTAAAGAATAACAATTTGTCCTCTGTGTGACTCTTTGAACGAGCCATAGTCATGAGCCACAATATTTGCCTTTCTGTTGACAGCAGGCAGATCACCACTATATATGTGTCCAAGTGAAAATCTGCAGAGGTTCAATTATATACCCCAACACACACATGGTCTTAATCTTAATCATGTCCTTATGGGTGTGAACCCATTATAAGCATGACCTCTTAAAGATGTTATTTTTAATGTGTGGCCCAACTGAATGTGAATTACTGGAGCTATAAGGAGACCCTGGAAGTCACAGAAATAAGAAATGGGAGGCACAGGTAAAAGCCAAGGAACCCCAAGAATTGCCAGCAGTCAGCAAAAGAATGCCACAGAATTCATAGAGAAAGCAAGTCTTGCCAATATCTTGATTTAGGACTTCTGGCCTCAAAACCTCTGTAAACCAATAAATTCCCATTGTTTAAACCAACCATTGTGTGTTATTTGTGATAGCAGTTCTGAAAACTGGGAGTAAATAATTGATGGAGTGTTTCACACAATAACAAGTGGTCCCCTAAGTTTGGCGGCAATGTAAATTATATTGTTTTCTGTTTATTGCTAGTATATTTTTAAAAAGATACTTGAATTAATGGTGAAACTCACTTCTCTGTGAGAAAGATTGTTTTAGTTTTGACAGTTCTAAATACTAGAAGATCCATTTTTATATTCAACCAGATTTTTCTCGCTCACCTTCCTGCCCTTTGTAACATCTATCTAAACACAGAGCCTCTGCTTCAGAAGGTCACCCTTAAAATATCTTCTCTCATGACCCTACTGAACTCCTCTTTTCTAGTCCTTACCACTGCTCTTTACAAAACTTGTTTTTGGAAGTTTTGTCTTCCAATGCCACACTTTTATGACTATGCTTTACTTTGTCAATGCTGCCGTTAAATCAGACAGAATTATCTAGTTGTGAGAGTAGCCAGAATAGGGTACACAAATTGAGTGTTTGCCTTGATCTGGACATTACATTTGTATGACCACTGCCAACTTGGAATCAATTAAACTCTCCAGGTCTGAAATTAAAAACCATAAATTCAGGTTCATTCAGGTATTTGGTTTTTAAATTGACTTTTAAAATTAACTTTGCTTATATAAACTTTAAAATATACCTCTGGGGAAGTGGATGTGACTCAAACGATTAGACTCCCATCTACCATATGGGAGGTCCCAGGTTCGTTTCCCGCTCCCTCCGGGTGAATGCGAGCTGGCCCCCGTGGAGAGCTGGCGCAACAGAAAGACAAAGAGGAGAGACAATGAAAGACACAACAAACCAGGGAGCTGAGGTGGCTTAAGTGATTGAATGCCTCTTTCCCACATCAGAGGTCCCAGGATCAGTTCCCAGTGCCTCCTAAAGAGAAGACGGAAAAAGAAGAGAAGCATACACAGACAGCACACAACAAATGGACACAGAGAGCAGACAGCGAGTACAAAACAACAAGTGTGTGTGGGGGGGAATAAATAAATAAAATAAATCTAAAAATATATACATACCTCTGAAATTTTATTATAACCTATCAAGTTAATTTAACTCTTCGTTCTAAACCTGGCATTTCCTATATACCAGAAAATGAGGAAAATATTTTTAATATTTCATTTACTTTTTAAGATAATTACTTTCATTTTATTTGTTAGAAAACAGAGACGTTATGAGTAATTTATCAGTGACTGCACAGAGAATAAGTGGCAAGGCTAGAAACTAAACCCAGGTCTATGTGACAAAAAAAAACACTTTCTTTCAAATACTACGCGGCCTCATATTGTGCCAAATTAGTAAATCTTCCTCTCAGAGTACACCATTTACAAATTTGAAAAGCATGCATTTCAGATTATTATCTGAATTATTTATAAACAAGTCAAGCACAGCAATGCCAAGGACAGAGCTCTATGGCATCAGGGTTTCTTTTGTGTTGGCAGAGACTCATAAGTCAATCAAAACTCTCTGAGAAGAGTAATTCCACCAGCCACAAACTGGCCTAATTTTGTTAGAGCCCAACACAAATATCACTATCATGTGTAAAAGAATACAATGAAAGAACTTGTCAAAAAGCCTGCTAAAATCTGAAACATACCTGCAACATATCCAAAATTCCATTATATTTAAGGATAAGTTTGGGTCACTCATTATGTAACAAATTTATTTGATTTTATTCATTCAAGATTGTTCAGAGCCCTTATGATGTGACTCTACAAGAAGGGATGATGTTTGCTATAATGGTCTTGGCCAGAGAATCCGTTTTTTAAAGCATGAGCTAGATCTATTATAAGACTAGCAGTATCCTATGAAATATACTTTGTTAAACAATGCTAAACAATTGACTCACTTATCAAGCTCAGTTGAGAATCTTTGACAAAATATGAATTGCAGTCAGTTTAGTGTAATTCTGTCTTATCAATGGCCTGAGACAAATATATAGAGACACACACAGCCACACATATATGTAATGTACACACACACATACACACAAACACATATCATACATGCCATTAATATAATTCTATAATTCTGACATAAATTGGCATCGAATTTACCATGCTTGTTTCCTTCAGGGTCTTCCTCAAGTAGACTGTTTTTGTGAACCTGTTCTCATTATTTCTGTGCTGAACCTACACATGAAAAGTGATGTGTTTATTTCCACTCAGATCCATTTTCTCTGATGTCCTAACAGTTCAACCAATCTCTCCATAAAATGTTTTTAACCAAGCATCAGCTACAACTGTAATGCACTCTCACATGGAGAACATACAATTGTATCTCCAAAGAATCTCCAATATCTTGATTTACCCAAGACACTCAATAATGAAGAATGCCTTGCTTATTTGATTCCAAATCCTTCCAAATACTCTGCAAACTAACTTTGAGAAATATACCTCTGTATCTTCTTACTTTTTATATATTTCCTCCAGTGGTTCTTGTGTGTATATAATTTATTATTTCTGCTTCCAGATCCACTTTGTTTCTTTTCCTTCCAATTTTTCCCATCATCTTCCTTTAAGTTATTCTCTTTCCAGAATCACAGTATTATCCATGAACTATTAGCCATGAAATTGCCGGGGGTGGAGGGGGAGGCAATATAGAGGAGATTAGTTCACAATATTGGAAATAAAATATATGGGATACCTCTTGTGCCCCTCCTCAGATCCTTTCAGTACCCCTGCTGCAGGAGACAATCTCAGTACCTCACCTCCGCTGCATTCCATGGCTCTTGCTTCCTTCTCTGGATTGCTAGGAGGCCACTTCCTGAGATACCTGTGGAAACTCCCCTGACACTTACATATATGCAAACTGGAAGGGTGAGAGAGCTACATACAGGCAACTTCTGACCGATGGAGGATGAAGGTTGGTGGATAAATGCTCCTCCTTCATGTTCCTCAGGCAGAATATTCTAAAATCTATTCTGTAAGGTTGTTCAGAAGGCCCCAGCAGGACCAAACCCCAGTCATACACAGTGGTGGCAATTTATGTACCCTTATTGTTGGCAAAGACTCATAAGGCAATAAATACTCTCTAAGAAGAGTAATTTCACCTGCCACAAACGGACTTAATTTTGTGAGAGCCCAACACATATATCACTATCATGTATACAAGAATGTATACCCTTCTTTATTCCACTCTCCCCAGTTTCTTCCTTCTGCTCCCTGGGATTGCTTCGCAATCCCCCTGCTGGCAAGCTTTTGTCTGTGGCTCCGCTGTTGAGGAAACCCAGAGGAGGGTAGGAATCATTATGGCCTTCATAGTTTGCACAGTGTGGCATCCATCTTTAGTTCCTTTTTCAAGCAAGAAGTAATTGTTTTGTGCCAAAATGGATATAGAATGTGCCCTCTGATGTCCCAATATTCAATTACACTTCTGATCTCATATAGAAAATGCAGCTGCCAAATGGAACACAGATAGAGACACAGAGGACACAGTGTACTCAGATGAGAAAGATAAAACTGCAGGATCACAGCTATTATTCATCTTAGAGCAGAGCATATCTTAGAATAGCAAAGCCTTTGATAGAATCTAATTGTTAAATCCTAGGCGTAATCGTCATCATCATCATCCTCCTCATCATATTTTATCATCATTTTTATCTATGTCCTAAATCCAGAAGCACTTATTCCAGGCAGACTCTGCCTGACAAGCCTTGTGGCTCACTGTTTGCCATTGTGTCAAGGATGAGCCAGAACAATTCCCTTAGTCACATGGGCTGGTGGAAAGAAGAACTGGTTGAAAATATTCCTTGTAAATTTATTATATATAAATGTATGCAGTTCTTATTATAGAACTATTTGCAGAAACTCCTTCTAATGCTTTGTCATCCTCCCAAAATCTAAAATTGGAGTGTGCATATAGTAATTATACTATGGAGATTCTGGCTTCATTCAGCTGATTAGGATGTTTTAGATTTTAAGTAACAGAAAATTCAGCTAAAATTAAGTTAAAGAGTAAGAAAATGTTTTCTCTTCCTTAAAAGAAAAGGAAAAGAAGCAAAAGACTTGTGTACTATCAGTTCCACGGTTAGCTGACTGCTCAGGGATTGAAACAAGGATCCAGGTTCTTTCTAGCCCCAGGTCCTTCCATGCTGACTATTGGCTCCTTCCGCATACTGGTAACAAGAAAGCTACAGTTGTCCACAATGTCATTTCCAGACAGGCCAGCATTCAGCTGGGGAGTGGTAACCTGGGGATTGTGCTTAAGAGAGTGTATTATTTTAGTTTTAAATCCCAGATATCTCATTAGTAAGGATTTGGTCACGTGTCCAAACCTAAACCTGGCATGAATGCTGAGAGGTCAACCACGGTGTTCAGGACACATACCTCACTTGATGCATAAGAGTAAAGAGTCAAGACTCATACATCCAGAGCTGGCAAAGATAGATAAAGAGCTCATTTAACCAAATGAGGCTTATTTTACTACACATCCAGCAACACAAAATTATTTTTGTTCCTCAGGAAAACCTAGTTCAGAAAGATTTCTAGCACATTTCCCAGATCAAAGTTTTTTCTGCAAGGCCAAGATCATCATCTGAACACCGACCATAAAGAGGTTACCATAAACAACACTCCTTTTTTTTTGCATATTGGCATCCATGTCACAAAGTTACACACTAGAGTAGTTCTTTGAAGTTCAAAAAAAGAAAATCAACCACTAATGCAACAAATCAGTCTCATACCTATTAAATTATATCCCTATATAAGGTATGTATCCCATATTTTTTATTGACTCTTGTGCAATTTCTGTCCAGAAGTTTAATTGTTGGCTTGTGGTCTAGCCCTTCATGAATGAACACTTATTTATGTGCTAATTCCAACTCATACTGTGAGGACGTTCTGACATATTATTGGGGGCTTCTTTCCAGCTTGAATCTTCTGTCATTTGACAATTGAATATTATTTGCAAGGAAAGGATAAAAAAGGAAAATCTACATCTTGACATCTTCTGACGTCTCTCTGGAGGTGATGAATCCCTGTTTTGGAAGATTCTGAAAATAATTGAGCAATGGAAAGTAAATGGGAGAACAATTTTCACAGTAGCTTCAGTCTTAATAGTCTGTCAAAGTATCTTGTCAGGTTACAAAACAATGATTAAATCCCAAATGCAACTCTTTTTCCCCCATGTTGGGTGGTTACACATGCATGCTTATACACATGCAGGCACATATCAGAGATATATTCCAAGGTTGAGTAATGTGTCATGTTTTATTCCCACTTGGTAAACATGAAAGAAAAATCCATATTCAAAACTCCAAATAGCTGTAGCATAGAAAATACAATGCTCTATTTATAATATTATTTAAACTGATTTGACTGGCATTCTAGAAAAAATATATACATTGGCCTAAAAGACCAATCCCTGAGTTCCATCTCTGTTGCTCTGCTGCATGCTATACAAGATGACAGGGAATTTATCTTTAAAGGATTTTTTTAAAATTTATAATACTTGTTAATGATTTATTATGTGTCTATGACTACAGAATGATCATTTTTTACTTCAATTCAAAGCTATATCAAGAGAACTCAGGTTCCTTTGTTCTCTCCTGATTTGAAAAATGAAAATAAATGAATAAACATTTTTTATTTCCTATAAAATTCCCTAAAATACATATGCTCTCCTTTTGTTTTCTACCTAAAAACAAAAATAGATGTGCTATTTAAAAATGACTGGCTTAATCCTTCACTTAACGAATTTTATTGACCACCTACCTCTACATGCTAGAGAAATCACAGAAAACAAGATAAAGTCTCTTTGACCCAGTAGGACTTACACTCCAGTGGCTGAATTCATCATATAGATTCTGATCCTGGTCAAGTGTTGCCTTTCAGATCCCCCACTTACCTCTATCTACCGCTATCATAAGGGCTTTGAGATGTTCAATTAGCTGGCAATGAAAATCATTCTCCTCTCTCTGGAATTAAGACAGTAGTAAAGGCCAGATCTGAATTTTAAAATGGAAACATGCTTTCCAACATCACTATATGTTGTTGAAAACTATCTCCTCTCATTACCTTTCTCTCTCTTTTTTAAAAAAAGATTTATTTACTTTTATACATTTAAAAAAAAACCCACCCTGCTGTTTTTGCTGTTTCGTGTCCATTTGCTGGGAAATTCTGTGTCTATTTCCTGCCCTCTCTTCTCGCCCTTCTCCTCTTGTCTTCACCGGAATTCGATCCTGGGAACCTCTGATGTGGGAGAGAGGCATACTACTGTCTGTGCCACCTTAGTTCCTGGTTTTTTGGCATGTGTCCTCTTGGCTCTCCCTTGTGTCACTCTCCTGTTATGTCATCATCTTGCTGCATGGTTCAGGGGGGCCTGGCAGCATGCCCACATGTGGGGCCTGGTGGCCTGTGTGCCTTCTATATTTTTCTTTATTTTACTGGGAGGTCCCGGGGATTGAAACCAGGTCCCTCCATGTGGGAGATGGATGCCCAACCATTTGAGCCACATTCGTCCCCCTACCATTCTCTTTGAGATATGCTCAGGTATAACTTAAATTTTGGACTTTTAAAATCACTGCTTAAAGGAGTGCAGGCTCACTGTTTAATGCTTGAATTCAAATAAACTTTGTTACCATTTGGTTGTCCTTTCTTCTTTTGTTTAGTCAATGAGGAGAGGGTAAACATCTCTCAAATACATAAACATAGCAAAGGATAGTGTGGGATCAGAATCCTACCTATGACAATATTCACTGACAGTATCAAGAGAAAGAAGGAGAAATTTTAGTTAACTAGGAATCTCAAATCATACTCCACATTTAAAGGAAGTTAGATAAATGTGTACAATTATTATTTTTATTGTCTGACAGTGATAAGCAAGCACTTAAAGTGACAAACAGAGCAAGAAACCCTTTTCATACTCTTATTCAACTAATATATATTGAGCAGCTACTAGGGACACATGTTCTTTTAGGTGTTTGGAATAAAGCAATGAGCAAAACAAAAATACTTGCTCTTGAAAAACTTAACATTCATCATGATTTCTTAAGTGTATGTAATTATAAACCCCATTTCTCAGAAAATAAGTTTATGGGGTTTAAAGATTAATTAATTTGCTTTATGCCATTCAGCTATTTAGTGTCAAAGACAGGTTCTGAATCCAGGTCTGTGTGACTCTAGAGTTTGATTTCTTAATTAGTTTAATATAAAACCCAAAGGAGTATAAATTCTAATTGACCACAGATTAGTAGAAATCTCCTTAATATTTAAGACTTTGAAATATTCAAATATGAAGTTAATTATGATAAAATAATTCCCCTCAGCACACCAGTCACTTCCTTCTTGAAACCCCATATCAAACCTTTGCAGCCACAGACACAAACATTAGAGATAGTATTAAATTTGCAGTAAGTGCACAGAACTGTGGAGTCAGAAAAAACTGGCACCTTCTCTTGCCATGCTTTTATTAGATGTGTGATGTTGAACAACTGTATAACCCCTCAAAGCCTCAGCTAACTCATCTAGAAAATAAAAGCATAACAGTGCCTACCAAGGAGGTGTGTTGGGCAGCTTAAGTAAGAGAATATACATTCAGAGCTTAGCACAGTGCCTGATACAAATATGAATGGACTCTTTCTACTCTTATCTTGGTGAAAAAAATAAAATAAGGTAAAGGAACTACTCAAATGAAGGTTATGATTACTTGGTACATTTAGTGAGGAAAATCATGGCTTTTTGTACCTCTCCATTTTTCATAGGCTTAGAAGTTTCCCAGATGTGCAACCTTGGGAGAAGAGGTTTGAGGTCTTCACCCTAAAGACAGTGAATTAGTTATTTCTTGACTAATTTATAGGTAGATAAAACATTCATTTGTGTTACAGGGATGTGCCAAAATTTGCAGGGAATTAGGTTAGCTTAAAAACTGTATTAATATTAAATTGGTTAGGCTTCTTTTTGATAAATAATGAACTGAGGAAAATTTCAAGGGATATTTCTTACTTTATAAAACTAAAAATTAATGCCTATGACCGTAATGATTTAAGCTTTAAAATTTTAATTATATATATATATATATAATTTATATTATAGACATCCTAAGATATTCTAATATTATATATATATAGAGAGAGAGAGAAAGAGAAGGACAGAGAGAAGAGAGAGAGAGAGGAGAGAGAAAAAGAATAATCTTAAGTGGGCCAACTTTTTAAGAATAAACCAAATAGAAAAGCCATAACAGACAAGTTTGAGGTATTTTATTTAATAGAAAATAAAATTTCCATGTGAAAACATGTAATAAAGTTTTAAAAATATATTGCAAACCAGAAGAATTTTAACACATATTCAAATCTACATTGTACACACATTGCCTTTTCATATAAGCTACATATAAAAAGGTACTAATCAAAGAAAAAGGCAAATCTGATCAGCTGGCATAGATACCAGGGGAAACAGTATAATTAATGGAAGATAAATGAGCATTAAAAATAATTAATAGCTAATATAGGAGAAAATATTTAATCAATAAAATATATTCAAAATTTGAAATTAGAGACTGAGCAAAATTTCTTGGAAATTAAATATATGATTCCTAAAATAATAAATATTAAGAGAAGGCTTGAATAATCTCCAACATGGACAAGAGAGAGCAAGCAAGCACCAGACATGGAAAACAGTTTAAGAGAACTTGAGGACCAATTTAAGAGATTTACAGATATCTATTAATTACAAATTCTGAAAAGAAAGAATATATGAAATTTGATTGAGAAAAAAATAATCTTATAATTAATTAATAAAGTAAATTTTCCCAAAGTAAAATAAACTGATCTTTAGTTTAGTTTGAACAGACCAAGCACAATGAATGATAAAAGATCACCACCTAAATATTAGTATTTCAAAATCCCTAGACTAAAGAGAACAGTTTAAAGATTCCAGAGAAAGAGGAGGAAACATGGTTACTTATCAAAGGAGCAAAATCAAGTAACTACCAATAGTCTTATCTGCCATCCTGGTCTCTAGATATTAATGGTGGATTCCTTCAAAGCACTATGGAGAAAGGTAATTACTGATCTATTACTATACAACCAACCAAAATATCATTGAATGTGAGAGCAAAGTAGAAAAGTAAGGACCTTGATGGACACAGAAGGATTCTTCAGTATTATTTTCTATGCACTCTCCCTTTAAAAACCACTTAAGAATGTTTCCCAGGTGGAAAAAATGGTAAAAAAGAATGCATGTGATCGAAAAAAGAATGAAACTAATATAGAAATCAAAGAAAGTAAATCCAAGGATGATAGATATGTAACTGAGCAAAAGGAAATTTCCCCAAATTTGGACAGAAATTCACAGATTTCTAAGAAAAGAATTAAATTGATTAGATTGAGCAAATAATATAATTAATATAAGATGTTGAAATATTTTGGTGATAGTAGAATAACAATGTATTATTCTGTTCCACTGAACTAAGTACTTTTTAACTACTAAGATTATCCCTTTAGTTTGCTCCATCTCTGAAATTACTACTTTTACTCTTACTGTTGCTTGACTTGTGATTTTTATTATAAAGCACTTTTACAAAAACATTTCACCTAATACTGCAGTGGAAAATTTATTCAACTTTTCCTATTCCAAATGTATGATTAGATTATTTAAAACAAAAAAAATTCATTTTTACAATTAACTTCATGCAGTGATGACAAAAAAAAAAACTAATAAAATCTCCTAAATATTGTATAAAAAGCAAATGGTTGTAGATTACATGACATGTGTCTTGTAAAATGCCCTTTATTCCAGAAAACATCTCTCAATTCTTTACTAAAGTATATTTTACAATATTTGAATGTGAGGTATTTAAGGAAACATGCCAAAGTATACTGGCTGAGCTTGAGTTAAGAGAGGAGCTGAAGTTTTCATTATAGGGAGTTAAAACAAATCACTGGGATACAGTTATAGCCAGCCGAGGAGATACACGAGAACAGATAAAACATCACTGTCACCAGCTTCATGGCTTCTACTCAAGTGATATTTAGGGAAAGAAAGGTTCAGTGTATGTAATTATCTGATTATATCACAATCCTGGATAGAAGTTCTGAAATAAAGAAAAAATTTTAAATTAATTTTTCTGGACCTATTCATTTGGTTCTAGCATCCCATTTTCCTCTCATCACCAAAGATCTGCTCATTTTATTAAATGCAACTTCAAAGCAAATTTGAATCAAAACTGATTCCCAATATCACATAAGATCTATGCAACCATGCATTAGTTGAGAACAATAATTGAATATTCCCTAAATTCCTGGGCAGCCATGTATATTAGTACTAACACAAAACTTTCTGGACTAAAAAAACTCATCTTATTCTGCAGGCTACTGATGATCACAAACTCCTCCTAGGAAAGGTTTCTGAAACTGTGTTATAAGACAGTAAAGGTCTGAGTTGTTTAAATTTGTTTAGACTGATCGGCAGGGCTTTCTCTGTTCTTGGGTAAAATAGGATCATGGATACCCCAAATGTAAACTAGATAGAATCTGATGTGGTTTTCATTTGAGGTTTAGGAATCTTTCCATTATCAAATATACTATAATAAAATTTTAGGTGGTTAACCAGAACCAATATGGTACAGATAAATACATATTCCTAGAATTGTGATTTACTTCAAAACAAAAAGGCTTATGATATAATCACAAAAGTAGGTAATTCGTGGATAGTCAACCTATGTGTATGTGTTGTGACTTAGCATACAGCAAGTTCAAAACTTGTCTTTCTCTTTACCCTGCCCCCATGAAGGAAGATTTACTTATTGATTAATCAAAAATGTAGGCATTTACTGGGTGTATTAGAGGGTGGATTTTAATGGGAGAGAAGGAAGAAACAATATTAGGGCAAATGTCCCTCCTATTTTTGTTTGTATGCATTTCCTTTTATGAGCCTTCAGGTGTAAAATAGTTCAGGAGATGCCTTGGCCCTTGAATTGAGGGACAGAGTTACAAGAGTCCTGGGTTCGTCTCTCTTCCCTTTTCCTGGCTTCTTTCTGACTCTTTCTCCAGTGGTTGGCAAGGTAAACTGGGCCTGAGGCTTTTTTCCTCAAACTGAGTGGACCGAGCTGTGGATGTCTAGTCCAACTCTTTTCTAGACATGGAGGAAAACTCATATTTTTTTACTTGATGTTGTCTAGACTATACATTCCTTACCATCAAAGCCATAACACCTGAGATATGAATGTGAAAAAGGGTGCTCAGATAAGCACGGCTACAAACCTAAGCAAATTAGCTATGTAAGTTCTTCCCTAGCTAATCACAGAATTTGGGGTTTGGGGCCAAATTACCAGCTAGAAGTAAGTTTTCCTTAGCCTTACCATGTCTCCTATTCATGTACTTCCCTTAAGAAAGAGGGAAAGAGGGAGAAAAAGAGATGGCAAAAGATAGTGTTTCTCTATCTTTTTTGTTTACAACTTGATCCCTCTGCTTCTGTATATAAACAACTATTGAAAATGCTTTGGAATTTAAAGGAGAGTGAATTTTTGTTTTGTTTTGCTTTTTTCTGTATTAGAATTTCAGACAATTAATCAGAACATACATAATAATTTAAATGTTGCCTCCCAATACCACGTTTTCATAGAACTGGGTTTACTTTGAAAACAAAGGTAATAACATCTTCATAATTTAAAAAATTACACTAATAATATGGAGAAATTAATCTATACATAAAAGTAGAATGCTGTAGTGGAATTATTAAATATATTAACGGACTTTGTAGGATATTCAAAAGTAGAGAATTGGGTTTCTTGAGAAAGAAAAAACTCCTCACAACTCAACTCCAATATATATTGAGTGGATACATTTATAATTTTGTTATATTAGAAATCATCATCCTTAAATCCTGAAAGGCCAAAAGCAAAGAAGAAATGCAATATCAATTAAGATGGGACTATAACAATGACTAAGCTCAGGATGGTGGGATTCACTTACAAAAATACATTTTAAGGAATTTAAGGCTTACTCAAAAGTGTATTTAGAGGATTGTGGGAAGATGGCAGAGTAGGAAGCCCCAGGAATCAGTACCTCCATCAAAACAACTATTGAACTGGCAGGAATGATCTGAATCAACTATTTTGAAACTCTGGAGTCTAGAGGAAAACGGTGCAGAATCCAGAACACAGGTGGAGAAAGAGGCTGGTAAACTGCAGTAAATATCAGTGAATTCCACTTTTCCTGAAGCAGCTACCAGCTGCCATTCTCCAGCTGCCTGGTAGACAGCAGTAGGGACTGCAGACTGGGCTCCTGGTACAGTCTAGGTGGTATCAGGGTGGACTATAAGGTCCTAGTCCCCCAAAATCCCAGGGTGTGTTGTCTGATCATTGATTAGTACTTTTGATCAGCTACTTCAGATCTCTAAGGGGCTGGATCTGTGGGCAGCCATTTTTCTAAACCCCTCACATAAAAGTAGAAGAGGAGACAAAGAGGTAGTACCTATTTTTTTCTCTCTCTTTTCTCTCTCCATTCCCCATTTGGGAACAAAAATAGTTTGGAAAAATGACAGATTGATGGTTCAAGCCATCCACAAGAACAATATCATTAAAAATAAAACAGAAATTCCAGAGTCATAAGAGGACAATATTTCTAGAGTTATAACAACATAACATTCAGAGTGTCAAGGTCTCAGCAAAAAAATCACAAAACACACAAAGAAAGAGGAATGTATGACCCATTCATAGCAAAAAGAAGTTGCCAGAAACTATCCCCAAGGAAGCTCACATTAGAATTATTAATCAAAAACTTTAAATCAATTTTCTTAGATATGTTCAATCAGCTAAAGGAATCCATAAACAAAGAATTAAAGGAAATTAGGAAAATATTACCAGAACAAAATAGAGAGATGGAAATTATAATAGAGAACCACAAAGAAATTTGGGGGCTGCAAAGTACAGTAATTGAAATGAAAATCTCATTAGACAGATTCAACAGCAGATTTGAACAGGCAGAAGAAAGGATCAGTTAACTTGAAGGCAATATAATTGCAATTTTCAAGACTGTGGGGCAAAAATAAAAATATATTAAACATAAATGAACAGTGTCTAAGGAACCTGTGGGACACCATCAGGAATACACACATATGCATCATAAAATCCTAGGACAAGAGAGAGAGAAAGGGGCAGAAAAAATATTTAAAGAAATAATGGCTGACAGCCACCCAAATCTGACAAAAAACATGAATGTGCACATGCAGGAATCTCAATGAACTCCAAGCAGGAAAAACTTTAAGAGAACTACAACAAGATACATTATAGTGGAATTGTCAAAATACAAAGACAAAGAGAGTACTTGAAAGAAGCAAGAAACAAGAGACTTATCACAGTTTCCCAATAAGATTAACAGTGGATTTTTCATCAGAAACCATGGAAGCCAGAAGACAGTGGGAGGATATATTTAAAGTCTTTAATGAAAGGAATCTGTAAACCAAGAATTCTATATCCAGAAAATTTATCTATCAAAAAATTTATCTATCAAAAAATAAGAGAGAAATTAAGACATTTACAAATAAGCAAAGTCTAAAGATTTCCTTACCAGAAGATTTGCCCTATAAGAAATGCTAAAGGGAGTCCTATAGGCTGAAATAAAAGGAAACTAGATACTAACTCCATGCCATTAACGAAATAAAGAACATTGATAATGTTACTACATAGGCAAATATAAAATCATGTATTATTGTACTATTGGTTTTTAACTTCTTGCCCCTCCCCATATGACTTAATAGGCAAATGTGTAAAATAATATCTTAAGTCTATATTAATGGGAATAGAGTGTATAAAGATGTAATCTGATCCAATAACAATATAAAGGGGGTAGTGATGGGACTATAGAGGAGTAGAAATTTTAGATACTACACTAGGTTGGTAGCAGTCAAGTTATTAGTTTAGGAACTAAACCAGTTGAGTTGTTATTAGTTTAACAACACAGATCTGATAAGCGTTTAATATCAAGAATATATAAAGAACTCCTGCAACTCAACAACAAAAAGACAAACAACAGAATTTTAAAAAAGGGCAATAGACTTGAATAAACGTTTCTCCAAAGATGTATAAATGGCCAAAAAGCTGACGAAAAGATGCTCAACATTATTATCCATTAGGGAAATGCCAATCAAAACCATAATGAGATACCATTTCACATCCACTAGAAAGGTTCCTATTAAAAAAAAAACAACACATAAAATTACAAGTATTGGAGAGGACATGAAGACACAGGAATGCTCCTTCATTGTTGGTGGTAATGTAAAATGGTGCAGCCACTGTGGAAGACAGTTTGGCAGTTCCTCAGAAAATTAAATATAGAATTACCATTGACCCAGAAATTTCACTATTATGTGTGTATACCCAAAAGAATTGAAAACAGGGACTCAAATAAATATTTGTACACCAATGGCTTTCACAGCATAATTCATAATAGCCAAAATGTTGAAGCAACCCAAGTATCCAACAACAGGCATAAACAAAATCTGGCATCTACATACAATGGAATATTATTCAGCCGTAAAAACAAATGAAATGCTGGTGCATGCTATAACATGGATGATATCATCTTCAGTGAAATAAGCCAGGCAAAAAAGGACAAATATTGTATGATTTCTCTTTCATGAAATACTTAGAATAAGGAAAGTCATAGAGACAAAAAGCAGAATAGTTACTAGGTGTAAGGTGAGGGGAGATTGGAAGTTACTGTTAAATGAGTATGAGTTTTGATTTTGGATGGTGAAAATTGTCTGAAAATAGTGGTAAAGGTTACACAGTATTGCCAATGTACTTAATGTCAAAGAATTATCCACTTAAAATGGACAAAATGATTTTTACCTTGAGTACATTTTGTCACAATTAAAAATAAATAAATAAATAAATAAATAATGTTAAAAGCATATTTTCTCTCAAGGAATGATCTTCAAATCATATAGATGTTATCATCCATAAAAATCCATAATTTACCTTCCTAATCATAATATATTTACTTTGGAATATCTTATCAGTTGCCCTTTTGCCTTATATTAAAAATATTTTTAGATAGTTTCCAAAAAGCAAGCAAATACTCAATTTATTCCTAATATAAAATACACATCTATGTAGTTGGAAATTAAGTTGCATGTTTATGTAATGCCTTACTCCAGGATATCCTGTGGTTGGTGCCCTAAACAGTCCCACCTTGTCAAATACCCTACAGTATTTGACAATACTTCAATAATAATATATCCCCTCTTCCTCACAGACCCAGTTCCATAATGCAAAAGTGTACAGAAAAAGCACAAGTCAGTTTCAGGATGCCATATCTGTTGGAAAAACCCATGTCTTCCTTTATGTTTAACTGGGGAGAAATGGCACAGTGTAGAATGCTTGAGAAACTGGACAATCTGAGTAATAAAAATAACTTTCATTTCTGAGAGCAGCATTTTTGTTCATCCTTAGCTTTCACATGTTGCACAGATGAGACTCACATTGGAGTCTGGAACAGAATTTCCGCTGCTGATACCTCATTGCTAAGAGACTCAGAATAAAACAAGATGAATGTGAACCATATCTAGTATATATTAATATTTGAAATGTGCTAGAATGTATCTTTCAATTTACTATTGGATTTTCTTTTTAATCCTTTTTTTTTTTTTAACTGATTTTATGATTTGACAAAGCAGAGGTACTAGCACACCGTGGAGAACATGGATTATGGCTAAGAACTGTCATCTCATTCCTCCTATTCCCATTTGCAGTTGCCCTTGAGCCTCTCAGCCTCAACTAGTAAACCATTTTCTTTCCTAGGCTTAAGGAATTAGGCAAGCACAATGCAACCCTTTAAGTTCTGCTTAACTTCATTTAAAGTAAAAATTTTGCTGATATTGAAAGAAAGAAAGATTGCTAATATCTACTGCCTTATTTAGGTGAAATAAGAAGGAGTAGAGCAGATTCTATAGGAAAAGGAAAATGTAATTTCCAAGGTATTTAAATTATTGATTTTTTATATTTTCAGGATTTAAGGTCACATTCTTTAATTCCAGTAAAGAAAGTTTCCATTCAGAACAGAGATTATGTAGGGTTGAATAATGAACTAATGCTTCTCATTTGCAGGTCCTCATTAAAGGAAATCATTAAAGGCCAAGTATGCATCCATTTTCAAATATATTCACATCACTGCTTAAAATTCAATATATGCATGCCCACACAAAGGCCTGTACCCCAGTGTCACACAGCTTTATATATATTAGCCCAAAGCAAAAATCACCCCAAGTGTCTATCAACTGGCAAATGGATAACGAAACTGCAACATATATACACACAGTAGGATACTTTTGACTTGACAGTAAAAAGGAATGAATTATGATATCATTACAATGCAGATGTAACATTCTAAAACATTCTGCTCAATGAATGACATCAGATACAAAAAAGAGTTCATACAGTCATTCCACTTATGCCACATTGAGGAAAAGCAAACTATAGTGACAGAGAGCAGATCTGTGACTGCCAGGGACCACGGATAGTTAAACCAGGATTAACCGCATAGAAGCTGAAAGAAACTTTTTATGGTGCTGGAAATGTTTTATATTATAACTGTGGTGATTGCATGATTCTGCACATTTATTAGAAATCATTGAACTGCACACTTAAATTGGCTGAATTTTATTGTGGTAAATTATGCTTCAAAAATACTGATTTAAAAATTCAGTATATTTTGACTGAGGGGGTACTAGACTAAAGTAATATTCAAAATTGGGTAAAAGAAATTATTAACAAATATGTGCACTTATGCTCCCAAGAGCAACTCATGCCAAAAGTCAAATGGACACGTTAAAATGTCAACTCTACAAAATGCGCAAAATGGGGATAATAGCAGAATCTAATTCCTGGGATTTCTGGTAAGAATTAAATGAGATAATATGTGTTGCAAGGACTAAAAAAAAAATTAACTATTTTCTTACCACTGGGGCAAATTGTTTAAACAATTGTCTATAGCATAAATGTTTTCGGAGTTAGGCTTCCTAATATTATAATTTAGTCCCAGCTATGGTCTCTTGGCCAAGGACCCTAATTCATCCAAATGGCTGTACTTTTGAAGTTTCTGTTATTCTTTATTCATTCATTTATTCAACAAATACTTATTGATTGCTTTCTGTGTGCCAGGACTCTGCTGGTTCCTGGAAAAAGTACTAAATAAATCATACATTCTCTCCTGCCCTCATGGGAAGGCAGACATTGAACAAACAAACGATTAAATATACAAGTTCAAATGATAAAAAGTATGAATTAGAATAGGGTGCTTTGCTAGATAATAACAGAGGGAGGTAATTTAGATTAGTTATATATGGAAGTCTTTTTAGTAAGTGACCTGTCAGCTGAAAACTGAAGGAGAAAGAGTCTGAGAAAAAGTATCACAGGTAGAAAAAACATCAATGTCCTGGCAGTAGAAAATAAATCTTGATGAAAGAATTTTGAAAATTAGAAAACAAAACAAACTAGTGTGCCTGGTGATTAATGAGAGAGGAGGAAAGCAGCAGGAGATGCATTTGGAGATGCAGACATAGGCAGATGATGGAGAAGCTGTAGGCAATGTTAAGATGATCTTCAAAGTACAGTTCTACTTACCATAATAGTAGCTAATATCCATCAAGTGACTTCTACGTACCAAGCATTATTCCATGTGCTTTACATAGCCTATTAAATTCAGTCTTCTCAAAACAAACTTATGGGTAGGTATTTATCATCATACCCACTCTGTAACACATTCAGCTGAGGTTAAATACAGTAATTTACCCAAGATCAAAACAGCAACAAAGGATAGGAAACTCTAGCTTCAGAGCCCACGCACAGAACCACTGGGCTATGTGGCTTCTCCCCATGTTATACTGTCTCTCAGTTTAAGATTAAAGCATGTAAGTAACACCATCTACTTTATGTATTGAAAAGGTCACCCCAGCTGCTGTGAGAAGAATGGATTATAAAGGAACAAGAATGGATGCAGAGAAAACAATTAGAAAGTAATTGCTGCAGTCAGGGTTGACTTCATGGGCATAGGACCTGTGCAGGCACACAGAGCCACACACTTAGAAGGGCACTGCTCTTGGCTTAAAGATGTGCTGTCATCATCTTGAAATTCTAAATAATTTTTGAACAGGGGCCTTTGCATTTTTATTTTTCACAGATTATGTGGCTAGTCCCAGCAGTATTTCATGCACGAGAATTTTTCATGCATGGCGTGGAATTTAAAATTAATGCAATTGCTTCTGATGACTAGGGCTTTGCCTTGCCCTTACCAATATCCTTCCTTGGGAGCCGAAGAGAACTACTATTCATTAAGCATTGAGCCAGGCAAGATCCGAGGACTTTACATATACGATGCCATTAATCCTCACAACCACCTTAAAAAGCAGATTCAATTATCAGTATTATTTTAGATGAGAAATCAAGGCTCAGAAAGGTTAAGCAATGTGACATAGCTGGGGATGACAGAGCAAAGGCTTCTCTAAAACCCATTCTGAGCCCAACTTTGTTCCTGAGGCACTGGTTTATACTGCCGATCTTAGCATCCTATTACCATGCTCTGCCCACTGGTGGGAGCACCTCACCACTGCCTGGAGCCTCGGGACCCAGTGACTTCCTGAGAAATCACTGGAGATGTCCTACCAGATGAAACCCACTGTCATTCCTGTCCCTTACCAGGGACTCTCCTGGCCTTTTTCCAGGACCTGATGACCTGGAATTAACAGGCACCTTTTACTAACAATTTTTAAAAACAAATACAATAAGAAATCTCCACAAATTTGCAATATTTTCTTCAAGTCATATAGCTTTTGTGCCCATTAGATCCAGAGGGAGATACTACCTCAAGGCTATCGACAATCACATAGCCTTTTTATTTTGTGTGGCTCGTCTGCTCACTTAGAGAGTCTGCTTTATTGAATTATAGTCTGTCTAAAGTCCAGAGGTTAGAGAATTTACCCAGAGCCAGGGTGGTGCTTAACCACCTCCATTTCTCCTTAATATCACACAAAAGTTCATACATTTCAGCACACTTTCTTAGCAACTAGCATAGCAGGGACGTAAAACCAAATTCAGGCATTGAGGGGAGCTCTGAAGGTTTTATCACATAATGTAAACATTTTTCCAAACCATAAAGGTAATATTTACCTTATTTTATGCTCAAGTTTTAGAATTCAATTACCTATTAAATATAAAGCAGCAACCAAAAAAATTGTTAAAATCAAAATCTTAACAAAGTTTTAATTATAAGCAATCAATGTAGTTTTCCCTACAATTTTTGGTTAACCATGAAAAATTGAAATCA